>JAOTQE010056058.1:0-18946 GCA_025631205.1 Nesometra sesokonis
AAGGGCATTTTTATTTGCGCCAAATGAGAATTCTAGTAGCCATTGGCGACTCGGCGAATGGCTAGCGTGAGCATAGAGAGCCACTTTGCATGAATTCATCAATTGTGAATTTTCCTTCACAGTGTTTTGCAAATCCATTACTAACTGTGGGGATCTTGGTATCTGAGATAAAATTATCAAATGATTCTGCTCATCAAAGGTTAAACACGACTTATACAATTTATAATAATTGACTTGTTCGTTAATTATGTCATCATCTTTACTCTGCCGTTTTTATCAATTACCACGTGCATAGTTTTTTTATTGCCATTATGTTTTTCTATACCAAGAAAAAATTTAGTATTTTTTTTCATCCTTTTCAAACCACTCCTCTCTAGATCGAATTTGAGCACCCCTAGCTTTAACTTCTGAAGCTCATTAATTTTTCTTTCAAGTTTTGCCTTGGTTATAGAACAAGACGATTTTTTTGATTGAACTATGTAATAGTCTTCAATTTGCTTTTCTAAGTGCGCAATCCTGTCTTTGCTATTTCTAGCCACTTTCTTTTAAGAAATCTTTAGCAAAACTTCTGATTTTATTCTTACATATATCCCATGTATTTTGATAAGACATATTTAAATTAAAATTCTCGAATTCTCTGATAATATTTATAATTGCGTTTTTAAATCTATTATTATTGAGATAACTATTGTTGATTTTACAGTATCCTGGTCCTTTTTTTGGAACATCTGATTTTACTATCATTTCTATAAACTTATCGTCAGACTTTGGTAAATGTTTAATGTTTATTTTTTTTATATTGTTAGTTATGCTGGTGTTTATAAAAAATAAATCTAATCGACACTTTATTACAGGATTATTTTGTTTCCACGTGTATTCTTTTACCATGCTATGCTCGTGCTAACCGTTCGCCAATGGCGATGTGTGGCTTCATTTGGCGAAAAAAAACGTTAATCCTTTCGCCACTTTGGCGAAAGTAAATTGCTAAAAAAAAATTCACTTTTGAAGAAATATACTAAATAAATGTTCTAAAAGTGTTCCGCATCTCTTAGTTTTACAAAATAATGCAAGGTTAACCCCTTTTTGCACTCGTATTTTTGATTGAAGCTAGGCCTACGCTCTAGGCCTCTCTTTGTGATAAGCGGCCAGGCCGATTAGAAGTCACAGGGAGAAATGCAATAAGACCCCCACATCACTGCAACATAACAGCAAACCACGTTGTGATGCTTTCTCGTCGTTGCACTCGCACTTTAATTAAGTATTCTCCGTGGTGTGTCGCACGCACTGCTGCACAAACGAAACTGTTATCTTCAATCAATATCGCACGCTCTCAGGAGTACGAAAGGAAAACACACGTGGTTTGTCCATGGAGGAGGAAATCAAATCCTCCTTATTTTGTTCATTTGCTACGCGAAGGAGAAATTCAGAATATTTTTTTTTTTTTGATAGTTTCTCGTTTAAAAATCTGTAATTTCATAAGGAAAGATCGTATACAAAAAATTAATCATAAAAATACCAATTCTCATTTTCCAATTTTTCATCACAGAGGGCTACAGTGATTGATCTCCGCGTGTTCGGCCGGATTGGTTTGTTTACTTTTAACACTCCGGGATGCGAAGTCGGCCCGGGGATCAGAAAAAATATGCGCGAATTGACAAAACAAAAATCGAAGTGAATCATGTGGATCAATCTTTTTCAAACTTTGATTGTTGTAGTTTTTGTAATTGTGTTAAAAATATAGTTTTTATTTTGTATGGGACGGTACAGAGAAGATGTAACTTGTAATTTGTATACGGTTTCAGAGTAGGAATAGGCTCATCGCTCCTAGGCCTAGATTGGCAAAATCATGCTTAAGGTAATTCCTATCGCCTGGTAGCCTTTCTCTTTTTCGCGGCTAGGCCTATGTTATTTACGATCTTTTTTCATGAAAATCCTGGTTGTTTTTAACTTTTTTTCTTGAACTTTTACAAATAAATAAGTTCGATAGAAGTATTAATAATACTGTGTGAGTGTTATTACTGTTGTTTGTTGTCATTTTAAAATTTTGTATTTGGCTAAACAAATTTCAAATTGGGTAAAGAAAATTTAAAGTTTTCGCCAATTTGGCGAAAGGAAAATTAACCCTAGCGCGAGCGTAGCCATTGGAAATTTGTGACGCCATATATCACTTATTGTGGTGAAACATAGCTATGAGATATAGCCGAAACCTGTTCACGGAAGAAATCCAAGTGCAGAGAATTTGTTCATAAAGGTATCATTCTTAATTTATGTGTATTTATTAGTGCGATAAACTCTGTTACACTTGGACAAGTGTCAGTTTTACCACCACTCTTGTCCATTTTAGGGTTGATGACAAGGTTAAAATCGCCACCCACTAAAATTTTTTCCGTCCAGTGTATATGTTCTGTTAATACCTTATTCATTCTGCAAAAGAATCTTTTACAATCATTTGGTGCATATAAATTCCATAGGCTGTACTGTATTCAATGTTATTGATGCTAATATGAAGCCCAGTATATCTTCCATCTTCTCTGTCAAGCACTTTGTCTAATATTGTTATGTTGCTGCCTGGTTTAAAGAGGATAATATTGCCTTTACTGTGACATGTACCAGCGCAGAATACCGTTTCTCCACCCCATCCACTCGTGTGCACTATGATTCCTATATTAAAATTATGTCCACTTTAGAACGTTTCAAAAAAAGGAATATGGATCATCGCTTGTTGCGGTTTCTAAGACCACGAACATTTGCTGATATTGGAAGTAGTTGTTGATGTTCTAAGATATTTTACGCACATTGCCTCTCTCCATCCATATGCACTGTAAAACCTTTGGATTGTATGTTCTAAGATATTTTATCCACATTGCCTATATCTAACCATATGCACTGCAAAACCTACAGTATCGATTGTTTATAATCTAATCGAAAATATTTTATTCACATTGTCTCTCTACAGCCTTATACACTGTGAAACCTATGGATTATGTTTCCAATCATAGGTATTTGTTTCAATGAATGGGGCAATAATGCAAAGTGTCTTGGTGTTAAAAACATGTTGAAACATAGCATATTCTCCTTATGTAATCAGTTGATGGTATACATGGCAATCTGAGAGTGTGGTTCAAACTTCTGAACTTGAGCCTTCAAAACTAAACAGTTCACACTGTGTGACAATGCCCTCCCTGAATTTTATGTAATGAAAATACATTACTTAAACAATATACTAGATTACCATTCAATTAAACAATCCCTCCAGAAATTGTTTTTCTACTATTATAAATCCTGATGATTTATTTTCTTGAATAAGTCAAATTAAAACTTCATTTAAAACAAATTTCAGGATATTAGCTTTATTCTTATAATTTTTGGAACAACTTTGTGTATTTTAAATTAATATTCAACGTGTTTGGAGATTACTGAAAGGTAAAAAAATGTTGAACTAATTTTTAAAATTTAGGATCAGTTTTGTTTGGGCAAGTAAAAATTTGTTTAGGCTTTTAAATTTGTTTTACATAGGGTGTGAAAGCAGTGCATTAGTTGTATTCACAAGGTCGGTGGTTTGAGAATCACTCTGGTCGGTTGTTTAGGAAAATCATTTATCCATGTTGCCTCTTCTCACACAGGAAAATGGTGGGTACCTTGGAGGCACAATGCCATATGCGCTGTTTACAGCTGCAACATTGTTGATTGTGTTCCAGGTGTTTGTTCCAATGACTGGGGGTAATAACTGTGAAGAACTTAGAGGGCTTTACATTAGGCACTACATAAATATCATATGTTATTTATATTTTAATTAAATAGCATACCATTGAATATTTAATCAAGGTGTTACAAAATATAAAACATCATTACAATAAATAAAAAATTACATTTCCTAACAACTGAAAAACAGCCCTAGTATAGTAACATGGAGATTTGAACCTATGCCAACTAGTAGTACCAGAAATGTCATTATTTAATATCATAAAATACATGGCTTTATGAGTTTGTTTTTTACAGGAAGGAAATCAATGGTACCCTGTAGTTCTTCACTCCCTAGAGAATACCTACAGTAAAGATACATTTTGTACATAGGCAGATTTGTATACAATGCAAATACTATACATATTAAATCACAAGTTTTAAAAACTTTTGAATAAAATATTTTGAGATGTTCATAATATTAATGTAATAATTATAAGATTTTTATAGTACACATATGTCCATTATCATCATCCTTTGACCATGTCCTTTGATTGCTGCCGATATGATCCCATACACAGCTATTCTCCATGGTTCTCTGTTTCACATAAGTTCACTGAGATCCAATTCCAGTATTTCTGTATAGAACATACAGGTTTGTTACACATATAGTAGTGACACTGCTGTAGCTTGGGTGGTTATGCACAGTAGTTTGGTGACTAACATGCCTGCCTTCCATTTCCAAGGAGATGGGTTCAATTCTAACCAAGCTTTATATAGCCATGTACACAGGGGTTGTGAATTGTAAACTGTGAATTCAATGCATATGCTCTCCAGGCTATTGTATAATGTGTTATTTAAAAAACTGTTGTAAAATGAGGATTAAGTCTTCTACTATAGGAATTTCGATCAACCTATAGATACTACAGTACTGGCATGGCATATTATCTCATCCCAAATTTTTTTCCCGAAGTACTGTTTCTATTAACGCAACATGAATATGCCGTAAAAGACTAATTTAGTGCTGCTAATCATATTATTTATTTATTTTTATTTATTTATTATATAAAAACATTCTAAATCATATCAGATGGATACAGTTTTGTTTCTTTTGGTGTTTAATAATTATTCACCAAGTTTTCACAACAAAGTTATTGATGTTGTATTAGACAGGATATTGTTAAGAACAACCGCTCACCAGGTCTGCGTTTTCACTGCGATTTTGGCATGTAAAAACTTCTACTCATTAATTACACCATTAGAATATGTCACATGAATTTAAGATATTTTTGTAAATTTTGACAAGACAATATGGATGAGCAATTTAAATAAACAATTTTAAATGATTGGAATATTGTTCATTCTTATCTTAAAAAGAGGAAAAGAACATTTGTTGAACAAAATTTCAACTTCCATTTAAAACTGGCGATGCTGGATGCTTTTAAAGATGTGGTCGCAACACCACCACCACCACCAACAACAAAACAGTAGTGAGGTTCTAAAGTCCATTTCACACGGACTTAGAAAGTAGTCAAAACAGAAAAATAAACGAAGAATAAAATGTTTTATGTAAACTTCTTGTATTGTACCATAACATAGGCGGACTAGGATGTCAACCCCCTCATTTCTAGTGGAAAAACCTTGACTAAACAGCGGAAACTGACGTGACAAATCGGTGGAGAGGAGTCAGTGGCATCCATCCCTCCTCAACATCCCCCCCCCCCCCCGACCTTAAATGGTGAGGTACCTTTTACGAGTTAAAAATAAGTATAACCGATTTGGAGTCTAAGATTGCTTCCAAGCATTAGGGGTTTCCAAAGTAAAAACAAATCTAAACCTTTGCACCAACTATAGTGGGGCTGAGAATGGTCCAGAACCCTTATCTGCACTGAACTATCTGTTTAAATGTGTAAGCAAGGATACATAGTTTGCTAATCTGAGACTTATATACCTGCCAACTCTCACGCATTATGCGCGAGACTCACACATCAGAGGCTATTTTTGACGTCTAACGCATATATAATTTTTCTAACGCATTAAGAATTCTCACTCATAAACAGTCATTTCAATAGTTTTTCTTACGCATGAGACAATATAGAGCAAAATACGGAAAATTCAACGGCCCCCAAACAGTGGTAATTTAGGCAGAAACGGCAAAAAAATGGTCAGATGAGGGTTTTTTTGCTGTCAGATAAAAATGGGAGAAAATGTGGCCCAGTACTGGTAACATGGTTTGTCTCACGCATTGGAGCCACAAAAAGTTGGCAGGTGTAGACTTGCATTTAAGCCAATTAAAAGTAGAATTTGGATTATTTAAAAAATACAAAGACAAAGGTCTGGGAAAATTTTCCGCTTACAGGAGGTGCCCACTTTCCCCCAGAATTTCAAGGCCTTCTCAACAAAAATGGCCTCTCAAAATTCCAGACACCGCATTCTATATTTTATTAAATATTGTTTAGTATTTTTAAAATTGGAACAGTCATATGATTCTCAGCCATTTATTACAGTGTAAGGATTATTTTGCACAGAAATTTGTATTCATTACCATGGGCGTTGAGTGTGGGGAATAGTGGGACACGTCCCCCTACTTTTCAATGTGGGTTGGACATGATATCAATTGTCCCCCCACTTTTTTGTAAATGTATGAAAAAAATGTAAAAGGTGAAAAAAGCGGCAAGCCTTTCATCTGTTTATCAATAAAAATATTGCATAATTAACCCTAAAAATAGAAAAATAGACATACAAACGGAGAAATGACGTTTTTTTTGCTTGTCAAAACCAAACGGGAGACCACGGCCCCCCGGACCCTCCTCGTTACATGCACCACCACTATAACTTCTAGCCTTTGTCCCCCCCCCCCACTTTTCAACTCAAATCGATGCTCTTGTTCATTACAACTAAATTTTAACACAAAAAGTGTCCATGTCCATTTATGGGAGGTGTCCGCTTACGAGATGTACTAAATGCACTGAAAGAAGGAAAAACAAACAGGTCATTGAATTAGTGTCCATTATGGGAGGTGTCCGCTTAGGGAGGTTGAACTTTACCCAGAAAACGCAGCAGAAAATGATCAGTTACACAAAGATTTTGAAATCTTTGGTATAGTGACCAGTTAAATGCATTGAAAGCCTTGGGAAATATACTATACTAAATCATTGATGTACAGTATACAGGTGAAGCATTGATAGTTGAATGGTATGTACACAAGTATTTTAAGTATAATTCTGTGATGAAGTGGGAGCCATTGCAGTTCTTTCAAAACTGGGATTATGTGTCCTCTGTGTTTTGTGTTGGTCACATGCACAATTCTTTCCTCAATTTTAAGATTCAGGATTTTATTACCAATTACCAATGAAATTCATGTCCATTAAAAAGCTGGTGTGTCATAAGATGATTATCAATTAATCAGATGTATCCTTTCATGTCAAATCAAGTTCATGGTCCAATATTCCAGTTACTGCTTCGTTTGGCCAATTAAAGTTTCCAGAAACTATCTCATGAAATTTTGTACTTTATTCATTTATTATTGTTACTTTGATAAATTATAAAAATAAACAAAATCAAAAATGAGTTCACTTATTTCCAGTTATACTTACATTCCATCTTTAAAACTAACTTACAGCACAAAGACCGAATGCAGGACGACTGCATGAACTGTTATTTTAATTTAAATTGGCAGTGTGCAAGTCGTAGTCATTATCAATGAGCATAAGTCAACTTGACTTATATCATATCATATCATTTATTTGGCCTTTACAGAAAACATAACATAAAAAAGTACAAAAAGTAATTCAATGAGGGAGGATTACCTAAATGTTATAACAAAAATAACAGTTAGACTGTACTGGACAAGTAACAAAATTAAAGTACTAGTCCTTTGGGCCAGTGAAAAAATACTTAAGGAGAACCTTAAAAAAATTATTTGAAGGAAAAAAACATCTTATCTAAACAAAGAACATTTTAAAAATAAAACAGCCCATTAAAAATTGTGTCAGATGATCGGATGTTTAAGAACTCGTCTATCCTTACGCCCTCTACCAACACATTATCAAGACATGTCAAATCTAATTTTGCTATTTCAATAGGAACTTGCACCTCAGCACTCAGTCACCACAGCAGCCATTTAGCCTACGATATGGTGCAGCCAATGACATCCACCAACCATGAGAGCAGTAATAACTGAACAACTAAGATGTTTTGATCAGGAAATCATTAACAAATAAACTACCCTACTATTGATCTAGTAACTGACATGCCAATAACAGTAGAAAGATATCTAGGCCAGAATAGCTCACCTTTTGCCATAGATTCAACATATCAGAACACTATTGAGAACCACCATAAAGAAAGGTTTAATACTTCAGGACCATCTAGCTAAGTTTGTCACTTTAGTTACAATTACTCATGCGCGATTTCCTGTAAATGCAGACGTACCTCGTGTGATTCTCAATGACAATGCATCATATAATGTCACGCAAGGGGTTAACGTAGTAGCATACGACATGTGAGTGCATTTATTGATATATTTAGCAGGCCTACTGTAAATGATTGGGATGAAACAAATGTCAGTAGACTTTAAATATTATCAGTTTTTACAATGCCAAATAATAACCAAGATGGCCATGTTGTCATTAATTAATACTTGTTCTTTATTCAATTAAAATTACAGATACATATGCTTAAAATTTTATTTATTTATAAATTGTCTATGATTATCACTATTATTATCTATTTCTTAAATTGTTCATATGTTTTGGATTTTTAATATTTTGAAATTGAATTGGCTATATTTAATTAAAAGGAAAGAAGAGAATTTACATATTTCTGACTAAGTTTCCTGTTGAGTGAAAATGGGAAACTCCCTCACAGTGCCTTAATTAGGACTAGAAAAAAGCAAGAGGGCGCTAGATTGTTTTGAAACAATAATATTCTCAGCTTGAATCAATGAATTGTAAGTAAAAAATTACGTAATTTAAAACATACAATTATGATTACTTTTTCACTTCATAAAACTTTAAAATAAATAAATAATAAATACACACTAATAATTGTATCCTCAACTATTTTAAGGGTAAATATTATCATTAGGCTTTTTTTAACAGTGGTGATTAAAATGGCTGTTATAGCCACCCCCCCCCCCCCCACCTATTTTGTCTCTGGTGTATGTGGCCAATTTAAAAAAAACATGTAGCGGTAGTGAATGTTTTAATTTTTAGTATTAAACCAAAACAACTTCCAAATCAATTACCTATTCCTTACCAATATCCTACCCAAAAATAACCAAGATAGCAATGAAGAAATACTCAAGATAATTAAACAGGAAATGAATATTGACAGCATTTCCTTTTTACAAAATAAGGTCCACATTCTACGTCAACTAATTGTTACCATAGACATCATATACAATGATTCACAATCAAATGGACAACTTAATAATTTGAGTAAAGCACTCTTTACACAGATATACTCATAGATGCAGTATTAAAAGCATGTTGCATCGCCAAGGACTAGAACAAATGCAAATTATAAAAAGGTGTGTTTTCAGGACTGACTTGAATTTGGATTCATAATTCATTAAAGTAGATCTGGCAAACCTCACAAGGAAGTCTATTCCAGAAAAGTGGTGCAGCAGAAAAGAAACCTTCAGGAGAAAATGTATTGGAAAGATTGTTTTTTTATATAGTGAGTGTTAATTTTTGAGATGATGTCCTAGGTTAATATGGAAATAAGTTCTTGAAGATATAGTGGAGTGAGTTTAATGAGACATCTGTAGTGATCAAGAGTTTGAACTGATGTTGAGGAATGCATGGCCAATGGAGCTTATTCCAAAGAAGAATTTATGGTCAAATTTATGTGCATAAAAAAAACTGTAAACTTTATTAACTCCTTAGCGTACTCTACACTCACATATTTGCCAACATTTGTAATGTTAAAAGCAAATGAAAACTCACATTTCAGCCACCGGGCACATCACCTGGGTTTTTTATTTGAAAAGCATAAAAAACCCTGATGTTGCATAATGAAAACAGTAAGAATAGTAAAGCGGTAGGCGGTAGGAAAGACAAAAGAGTTGTAGCCTACTACCTCGAGATTGGCAGTTAAGCCTTCACTATTGAGAAGTTGATGCTTTTCAACCTGATAAAATTATTATCAGATTGAAAAGTATCAGCCTTTCTGGAAAGGTTACCCTCTATAAATATTATTGAAATAGATAAATAAATTATAGTGAAAAACATTAAACAAGTGCAGGGATGTTGCTCACGCTTATGGGTGGTTCATCAAAATATATTTTTGACAATTGATACGTGCCAACTCTCATGCATAATTCATGAGTCTCACACATGCACACTCATTTTGAATGTCTCACGCATATATCGTTTTTTGTCACGCATTAGAGTTCTCATGCATTAGACAAATGCATGCAATGTTTTCCTCACAAACTTATATTCGGCAGGTATATAGAGTAAATACAGTTAAATTTAACTAGTTTTGCACAGGAATGTACGCAAAACCAAACAAGCTTTGGTAATCTGTTTTACTTTTAAAATCCAAATCGGCTGTATGGTGCCAGGCGCCAGTTGGTAAATATGTCTCAGCCATTGGAGTCACAACATGCTGGCTGGTATATAGTAACTGTTTAATTTATTCTGTATTAAATTATTAAAGATCTGATTTATGATTAAATTATTAATAATAACATTTATATATTAATAAATTGTTATGTTCTCTATAATTTAGGCTACCACTGAGGCTTTTTATATTCCACTTGTTCAGGCTAAGTCTAGCTCTAGGGCCTAGAGCTAGAAAGGACCGATTTCCGAAAGGGTCCAACCAGTAGGCCTACACTCCAGAGGTCAGCGACTCGCCCACCAAACACACTGCCAGGTACGTGTCACTTCAACCAACACAAGAGAGAGACAGCCGAGGCATGGCCTAGCTTAGGCTAAGGGAGCTAGAATTACTTAATTGTTAATATAAATTCATTAAAATCATTATATAACAAATAAATTATACTTACTACAGGTTGTTGCAAAGAAGTAGCAGCAGCAACACCAGGGTCTGCACTTTGTATGGGTGGGGGAGGAGGTGGCGGAGGCGGTGGTGGTGCCATCTTTTCCGAATGAGGTCAACTTAGTCATGTGATGTTGTGTTGATTTTAAGCACGTGTGAAGATTCACTTCCGGTTTTGTTAGGCAATAAATAATAAAAAGGTAAACAAACGTGTTGCTCGGTTTCTTTCTTTATCAATCTTGTTTATGTTTTTAAAATTAATTTGGTTATGTGTTGTTTGTTTCGTTTCTTAGGCACTGCTTACCTAGGGCCTAGGCCCTACCTACTATCTCCAGGCCTGGTTTACGGGTCTAGCCTAGTAGGGCCTGGCCTACGCCTAGACAAGGTAGCCTAGGCCAGAATAGCCTAGCTCCGCCTCTACTCTGGTACTTGGCCCACATAAGCTAGTGTACTCAAGCCTGCACAGGCAGGGCAGCTTTTGCCCATCTGACGGGTGAACAATTACAATACAAAACGGCCATTCACCCATACCTGCCAACTCTCACACATTATGCATGAGTCTTACGCATTGGAGTCTCTTTTTGATGTCTTGCGCATAAATAATTTTTCTCGCGCATTAGCAGAATTCTCACTCATAACAGTCGTTTCAATAGTTTTTCTCACGCAAGAGGCAACATAGAGCAAAATGCGGTAAAAACGGCCCCAAAACAGCGATAATCTGGGCAGAACCGGCCCAAATATGGTCAGATAATTTTTTTTTTTTTTGCTTGTCAGATCGAAATGTGATCTAGATGTGGCCTAGTACATGTATTAGGTCTGAAGTTTGTCTCACGCATTGGAGCCAAAACTATAACACATTATGCACTTGTCAATTGTAACCTCGCCCTCACAGTTGTCTGCATCCCAAAGGCCGAAGGTACGCGTATGTGGAGATTACAAAGTAACGGTAAATCCCAGTTTGAATTGCGACCAATATCCAATTCCTACACCAGAAGAAGTATTCACAAAACTAGGAGGAGGAAAGCGATTCTCGAAGGTCGATTTGAAATGTGCATACCAACAGTTAGTTTTAGAGGAACAAGCACAAGAATTGGTGACGATTAACACGTACCGCGGACTATATCGGTACACAGGGTTACCGTTTGGAATTTTTTCGAGTCCAGCCATATGGCAGCAATTCATTGAACAAGTGATATCAGGACTTAAAGGGACATGTGCGATAATGGACGATGTACTAGTCACAGGCTCGTCTGACGCAGAGCATATTAGTAATCTAGAGAATCTATTTGAAAGATTCAACAAGTATGGTCTCAGAGTAAAAGCTGGAAAATGCGCCTTTATGCAAAAGGAAGTAGTATATATGGGACGTAGACTCTCAGCCACAGGAATTCAACCAACAAGCGATAAAGTAAAGGCCATACAGGATGCATGAGCACCACAAAACGCAACTGAACTAAGATCATGGTTAGGACTAGTTAACTATCATGTGTCATTTTTTCTACGACTATCAACGATTGTACACCCTTTGAATGAGCTTTTGGGTAGTAAACCATGGACATGGAATGACGAACGCAACAAGGCATTCAACGACGTAAAGCAAACTATTAGCGAAGACACGTTGTTGACATATTACGACCCATTAAAGGCATTAGAACTATATACGGACGCATCACCATACGGGGTGGGAGCAGTCATTTGCCACGTAGACGGAAATTGTAAAAGACCGATAGCGTACGCATCGCGAAGCCTGCATGCACACGAAAAGAACTATGCCCAAATAGATAAGGAAGCTCTAAGTATCATGTTTGGACTTCAAAGATTTAGAACCTACTTTATGGACGGAAATTCACCATACAAACCGATCATAAGCCACTTGAGCGTATTTTAGGACCAAAATCAGTGACCCCAACATTAGCAGCACAAAGATTACAGCGATGGGCAATCATACTATCAGTATTTGACTACGACTTCAAATTCATCCGGAAAACAAAACGTAATTGCTGACGCACTCTCGCGTCTTCTATACCTGCCAACGTTTTTCGGCTCCAATGCGTGAGACACTCCGCCACCATTATCTGGGGCACATCCTCTCTCAATTTCGATCTGACAAGCAAAAAAAAAAACTCATCTGACCATTTTTGGGCCGTTTCTGCCTAAATTACCGCTGTTTTGGGACCGGTTTTTACAGTATTTTGCTCTAGGCCTAGCCTATATTGTGTCATGCGTAAGAAAAACTATATTGAAATGACTGTTTATGAGTGAGAATTCTGCTTTTGCGTGAGATAACTTAATTTATGCGTGAGACGTCTAAAATAGGTTCCAATGCGTGAGGCTCAAGCATAATGCATGAGAGTTGGCAGGTATAGTCTTCCAGAACCAGGAAGCGGGTACGAAAACGAAGCGGTATACAACATCTCCAGACGAAAATTGGACGAGCACGGACGTTCGTAAACATACCAGAAACAACGATCTAAAGCCATTTATACACCGCAAAGACGAGTTAAGCGTAGAACAGGACTGTTTGTTATGGGGATACAGAGTTGCAATCCCACCAAAACTTAGAGAGGAGGTTCTCGATGAACTACATTGTGCTCATCCTGGATTCGTACGCATGAAGGAGATTGCACGAAGTCATGTCTGGTGGTCCCAGATAGATTTAGACATTGAAAGAATGGTGAAGCATTGTCAAGCATGCCACCAAACCCACAATCGACCAACTGTAGCACCAATCATGCCTTGGCTTTAGCCAAATCAGCCATGGACGCGAATACACGTTGATTATGCTCAGAAAGATAAGCGAGATTATTTAGTAGTGGTGGACTCGTATTTTAAATGGCCTGAGATTATTCATATGAGCAGTACGACCAGTACAGTGACTATTAAAGTGTTGAAAGAGTTGTTCAGTAGATACGGTTTACCGATGCAACTGGTAAGCGATATTGGACCTCAATTCATTAGCGACGAATTTGAATTGTTTTTGAAGCACCTTACCACGCCGCGAGCAACGGAGCAGCGGAACGAATGGTCCAATCTTTCAAAAGATTAACCGCCAGCCGTGCAAATGGAAAAGATTTCCAACAATGTTTGGACAGATTTCTTTTATCATATCGCACGACAAAACACGCAACTACAGAACAAACACCAGCGAAGTTGTTTATGAACAGAGAACTACGGACGCGCATATCACTCTTACATCCAAGTACAGAAACTACAGTACAAAACAAACAAAGTGATCAAAAGTTAAACCACGATAAAACAAAGAATCTGCGAGAGCTGTACCCAGGGGAGAAAGTATTGGTAAAGGACTTTCGACAAGAGGATAAGTGGTGGCCAGGGACCGTACTTGAGCGCACGGCTCCCAAATCATACCTAATTAGCGTGGATGATGGCAGAGTGTGGAAAAGACATATCGACCAATTAAGAGCAATAGACGCCTACACATACGCAAATAATACGCTTCCATCCCAAAACTTTGAACAGCTACACACGATGGACCCAAAAGTTTCAACACCGATCGAGAGCGAAGCGATTGTGAGCGATAAGCAAATTAGTGAAAATCAAACGATCATCACCGGAACAGCCGATCAAAAAAACGTATCAACTTCGTTACCACCCAAAGTTATTCCAAGACGTTCAGGGCGATTTCGAAAGAAGTCTATGCGTCTCATCAAAAGTATATAGACTTTGTTGAACGAACATTGTTGTTAAATGTTAATTATTGTTTTAAGACACGGTTGATAGTTACAAAATCAATATAATTAAAGTTACAATAATATACCATTGATAACAGTAACATGATAAGAATTATATAAAATATATAAGCAGTAATGATGAATAAAAATAAATCATTATGATTACATGATTTGATTAACAAAAGTTTAAACGAAGTCATAGAATGTTAAAATGTTAATATTACTTCCTTTATAATTATATTATTACATTATAGTGTTAAACGCCGAATAATTGTTCATAACGACATGCAAAATAAGGAAGGAGGAGTGTAGTGTATGTAGACACACGATCTTTGTTTACTTGGTTTCTATAGCGCGTTGCGTGTATTGCTATAGTAACGCTCTTCTTGTACGACGATAATGGCGACCTAGTTGTTCCAAGTCAAGTGTTTACGTATTAAAGTTAATACCGTTCATTTACAGTATAACTGTCTCTACGAGTATTATTTGTATGTACGAACCCTTACGAAACGACAAACACTACATAGGTGTTTTTGATCAATATTTTTTTTCACTGGAAATGAAGGGTGGTGGCTAGCCACCCTATTCATCCCCCCTAGATCCACCCATACATCTGTCTGCATCCATATCTCAAAAACTATTGAGCGAATTTGTTTGAAATTTTCAGAAAAGGTCAGTCAGAACCAATTGTATCTAGGTCCTCCCGAAGTTTGGTGATCCTTACCACATGCATTTTGGATTCGAAAGCCCTCACAACATTCATAAGTGAGACCGATTTTAACAGACATGTCTTTTGAGAAAGCAACTGATGAGAAAAAAACAAACAAAAAGCTTGTCGCTGCACATGGATCTGCTACAATTGACCGTTAATAATACAAGAACATGTGGCAAGTCTCTTGAATTTCTACATGGTCAATACAACTTTATAAGTAAACAATATTTAAGTAATTACACAATTTAAAGATGATTAAAATGCTGACAACAACCTGATTTATTCATACAAATTATGGGCATTTTACATTATATATGTAATTATTAAAAAAAAACTAGGTCTACTAAAAAAAGATTTGCCTATGAGTGTAAAGTAAGATAAACAACACTATAAGATTGGAAGCCGGGACTACGAGTTTATAAAGTAAGATGAACAACACTATAAGTACTATCCTAAACTGTGACTACACTTAACACAATGGAATTTAAGACCTTTATAAAAATAAAAGCCAGTTTATTGTGACATAATTCAAAACTGGCTAGTGATTGGTTGCTTTTCGTTCTGAATAGAAGAAATTTAGTTAAATACGAAACTCTTAGTTAATAAATCGGTTGACAGCGGCAAATTGTGTTTTAGAAGAAATAATGGATACAAAATAAGTTTTGAAGCAACTTAATTTAGTCTGTACCTTACATTTTACAGTACTACATAATCTGTGTTCCGGGTGAATAGTTGTGAACTTATATAGTTGATAGTTGTTTTTTTATTAACCATCTGGCCGACAGGTGGATAGTCGATTTGAAGATACCACCGGGCAGATGGGTGAATAGTCGTGCCCATGCATAGATCTAGTAGTAGTTAGTCACAGACGGAGGTTTACTAAACAAAAATCCAAGATCTTACAGGCACAATCTAGACCTTTCCAAAAATACAACTGTTGTTGGGGTTGAATTTACATCAAGTGCCCGTCAACTCATCCCCAAACCAACTCATCCTTAAGTCACCTCATTTCTCTGCTGCCCCACCCCCTCCCCCCATGTCTACTCAGCTAAGCTCATCCACACCAATTGATTATAGTTTGATGTTTGTTTTATGCTTTTCCCCATGATACTTGGGTATGACCCAAGAACAGCAGAAGATTATTGAAAGAATACAATAGAGGGCAGTAGGTAGTATAATTCCAGGATTACCTTATGACAAATATTTAAATGTGTTAAATTTGCCATCATCTTATTGATTATTGTAAGTGATATCAGAAAATCAAGAAGAGTGAGCACCAGCTGAGCAATCTACTTATGCCTGCCCCATCTCACCATAACCATGTGAAACAAATTTTTCTTTCATCTTCATTGCCAAAGATTAAAATAGACAGATCAAAAAACGTTATACTTAATACCATAATTTATATTTAGACAATAACTATATAGTATTCTCTAAATAACATTTGAATATGATGTTTATTTGTCTGTATATTCTATGTAACAATCAACAGTCAGTGCGGTTGTAATAAGGATAATTTGAGGTTATTTGAGATTTTATAATTGTTCCTCAAGATGTCACATTTATTTCAATTAACCTCATTTGACCTGTCAACTTGTTTACATGTGTCAGAAAATCGATTAGCTAGGTTATTATTAGCCTCCCTAAGAGCAAAGCTCTGGGGAGACTATTGTTTTTACCCTGTGTTTTGGGCATCGTTTTTAAATCCATGATAGCCACCAACTTTTGGTCAAAAAATGGAGTCAACTTGATTGGGAAACTTATACAAAAAAATGACTAAAAATCAAAATGTAGCAAACAAGCAACCATACTAGTGATTACTAGGCTAGGCCTCTAGGCCTTCGGTCCTATCCAAAACAGGTGGGCTTGCAGTTTTAATGCTCTTGTTAAAAATTATTTCAAGCATGAAAAATGTATGTCTTGTTAATTCTGAGATTATTATCTTTTATTTACACAGATGGGAAGAAAAAAGGCTCATAGTAGGAGTGGTAAACAGGGTAATGCATCTGCACGAGGACGACATAACCACACTGAAAAGTATGATCGCTTTAAACAGATGTCAGAAGATCTTAATTATTGCCTTGATGGTAAGGTATTCCAGTTGATCTACCAATTTGAAAAATATATGCAAAATGATAATTTTAACCAAATGCAATGTTAATAATAATATGCATTCATTACATGACTAACAATTTTCTACGCTCGTTCTTGTTCACAACTTCCCACCTTTATTTAAAAATCACTAAATAATAAAGAGTAAAGCCTCTGAACATTACGGCTCACAGAACTGGAGCTTATTACCTGTTTCTGTAGTGTGAAGCGAATAAGAGATACTTCACCTGGGTGGGACGTTTTTCCATTGCATGAAACTCCCAGCAATTTGTCGGTACCCATTGTAAAGCTGGGTATACTGAAGCAATGTGAGTAAAGTGCATTGCCCATGCCCACAAACAATTGACAAGCGTGAACCTTGAGTGAATCTTGAAGTACCAACCTCTCAATCTGGCTTCTGAACTGCAACCACTGCACCAACTCCATTTCATCTAGTTTTCAATTTTTAGATTTGACTAATTTTTAATTAATTTTTAATTATTGGATACCTTTTTGAAAGATGAAACCAATAGTGTACTATCTCTGATTTTATACTGTTCAAGTTTGGTAATAACATGTTTTTGTACATTAAAGTTCAAAATGGCCATTCTTTGAATCTACTTATCCTATTAATGTCATTTTAAATTCTGATTATAGCTTATTTGTCATCTATTAGATTTCAGTAAGTAATATTTTTATTTTTCAACCATCAGATTCATCTTGTGGTGAAACCTCACATATTTACAGAAACATTACACTGCAGCCTTGCAGAAGTTCTACTGTTTTTTTTTTTAATTTAAGTTCACGGCAATATCCATTTGGTTAACAACAATATATTTTTTTTTCTTCAAGGCACTATCAAATAAGGAAGGTGAGGCCATGTTTTCTCAATGTTTCAACTTTTATGAAGTCATCATCAGGAATAACGTAACACTGAGAAATCATGTCCTCACTTTTCCATATTTGGAACTACTGTTATTCTATTATTTATACTTAATCAGTGCATCTATTGTAATATCAATTTGATCATGACAGTTTTAATTTGATTATGGCAATATTAATTTGAACACGACAACATCAATTTGATCACAGAAATTTAAATTTGGTTCATGGCAAAATCAATTTGCTTTACGACAAAATCAATTTGCTAACTCACAACAATATCAATTTGGTTTACAGCTAAATCAATTTGCTAACTCACAACAATATTATATCAATTTGGTTCATGGCAATATCAATTTGATTCACAACAATATCAGTTTGGTTCACAACAATATCAATTTGATTCACAACAATATAAATTTGGTTTACAACAAAATCCATTTGTTAACTCACAACAATATCAATTTGGTCCATGGCAAAATCAATTTGCTAACTCACAACAATATCAATTTGGTCCACGACAAAATCAATTTGCTACAGTAACTCACAACATCAATTTGATTCACAACAATATAAATTTGGTTCACAGCAAAGTCAATTTGCTAACTCACAACAATGTCAATTTGGTCCACGGCAAAATCAATTTGCTAACTCACAACAATATCAATTTGGTTCATGGCAAAATCAATTTGCTAACGCACAACAATATCAATTTGGTCCACGACAAAATCAATTTGCTACAGTAACTCACAATATCAATTTGATTCACAACAATATAAATTTGGTTCACAGCAAAGTCGATTTGCTAACTCACAACAATGTCAATTTGGTCCACGGCAAAATCAATTTGCTAACTCACAACAATATCAATTTGGTT
>JAOTQE010056069.1:3147-19829 GCA_025631205.1 Nesometra sesokonis
GGGGGCTATACAAGAAACACTGTAGTAACAGTTTTATTAAATGTACTTTTCTTTAAAATGCACATGATGTGTACACTGGGCCTGTGGATTATAGTCCATATCCAAGTGTCAAGAGGACATCACCTAAACTGAGCTGTTAATGAAGCCATGCTTACATATATTTTAGGTATGGATTACAGAATCTTTGTTTTAACCATTTGACAATGATTTGTTTCGCCTAAGTTGATACTCTAACAACAGCTGGTATTCCCGGCAATCGGTAACCTTTTGAATTAATTTTTATATATTCTTGTGTATTCCACAAAAGTGACATAGTAGTAACACAAACACAGCACTCATTTTTATGACTCTTATCATGATCATCTGCACTTTACATAATTACAATTACCATCATTCATTTAAACTGACTCTAGTCATCTAAGTATTAAATCTCAAGCTCACACAAATATCTTTCAGTTGGTGAGTGCCATTAACAGTCTGATATCACTGCTGCTTGAACCAGGGGTGGATGCAGACTTTAGAAAAGGGGTTCCGGTATAGATTCAAAACTGTAGGGTGTTGGAGGCATACGCCCCCAGAAAATTTGAGTTTTTAGATGCCATAAATGGCCTCAATGGAGCCATCCCGGCCCCCTCTAAATCCACCCGTGTGAGCAGTTTCTATGAGTTATATTTTATATTAAGATTTATATTTTCTAATTATTTAGGACATTGATTCTATAATGGATGTACATGGCCAGGATATTATAGCAGCAGTGACTGCTATTTTGGAAGAGGACCATCCACCTGGAGTCAAAGAACAGGTAATAACAACAATTTAAATTGACATTTTTATGTGCGAGGCCTAAATATGAGTGACATTGTTGGTGAGATCAAACTGAGATAATCATTAAAATTTAGATGTCATATTTACATTTGACTTTCCAATTATTCTCCTTTGTGGAAAGAGAAAATATTGTTTCAAACTGACGACTTCATATGAAACTGTAATTATTTTGGCAACTGCTTTTAATGTGCAGTGCAGTCAATCACACCCTCAACTTCACAATAATGTTTGACTCTGTCAAGGGCCTACAGTAATCTTTTCCTAGTATTTATCTCTTATCAGAGCTAGTAAGCTTATGAGAACTTCATGAAGTAAAATTATAAGTTTGAAAAAATTGCTCTTGAATTTGGTGTAACTGCTAAATTACTTTGTAAATATGGTTCAGTAATATATTAACAGCATTTAGAATTGAACGACTGTGAGTGAGCCTGTTTTGGAGATTTCTGTTGACCTTTAATTTATCAGTGTATTATTCACTGCACTGTATATGTGTATATTTTTATTTTAGACATTATGTATCCTGGCAAACATTGCAGATGGTGTGACAGCTAAAAACTTTATCATGTCTAATGAAGATATTCTCAAGAAAATTACAAATTATATGGTGAGTAAACAACTGGCATCATTTAACTAGGTTGACTTCAGTAGTCTGCCTTTTTCCTAAACCACCAACTTTTTCTCTTCTTGTTTAGTTGTAGGTGGTGGAAACCTTTAATTGATTGATTTAATACATATATTATTTTCTTTTTCTTTATTGTATCCAAAAAACAAAACAGTAGATGTCATACAATGGGAGCCAAGAAAATAGCAGTGCTGATCGAGCTTTGCTTAACTACACCCACCCCTACCTGTAACGATGGAATATTAACAATAGTGAAACAAATAAAATAAATTAGAAGGCATCATTCTTCATACTCTAAAAACAGTTTGGTTTTAAATTTTGTTACAGTAAATGCCATACATAAATAAAGCAATTGAATTAAAAATTGTCCTCCAGAAGAAAGAGATAACATTATCCTGATACAAGGATAGCATAAGAGACACAGTTCCCTTGGTTCTTGTAATACATAGAAATATCATGGCACACTTTCATGATTATTATAAGACTTAAAACAGTAAAACCAAGAAAAAATCTTTCACAATTAAAAATTAATAATTTCATTAATATATATTCTAAGAATAATTATTTTAAAAACATTACTATAAAAAGAAACAATTATATTTATTGTAATGTGTTTAAAACTAGGTTGTGTGTTCTTTATGTAAATTAAATACTTTACGTTAGTTTATCTGGAGATTTCTTTATATTCATTGGTATTTTATTTTAGGATTTTAAAGCATTTTAATGGGTTTTGTTTTTATTGCTATAAATAAATATAGAGTGAAAGGGTGGTAAAAAAGGGTACTCTTTGTACACTTTTATGAATGTTGATAATTACGAGGTCTCACTACAAAATGGTCAATTCAAAAGTGTGGTCAATTTGAGACAATTACAAAAAAGTGAAGCCAAATTTTTCAGAAATTATGTTTTAGTTGATTATGAGTATTATGGTCAGTTCATTATAATATACTTTCTAGGTCTGTTTTTATGCAGGAAAGCATGCTTTATGTTAATTTCCTAACATTGACAATCTGCATGTTTCCATAGCTTAAGCCTGTTGATCATTATTTAAAAAATGCTGATCTGAAACGGCGTTTTCAATCATCATAAAAAAGTTAAAAATTAAATATAAATTCAAATCACACTGAACCACTAAATTTCAGCTATTTAGTATTCTCTTTGCAAAAAAATTCCTATGCCTTCGAGATGAAATAAAATTGCCATAAAACAAATATTTGAGGTGTCATGACAAAATGATTCTTGTTGTACGCCATGTCATTTTGAGATATTCACAAAAATTAACAGAAAATCATAATTTCACTAAAATGAGATTCATGTTGTTTTGTTAAGTTTAGTTTTTAGTTAATTAAATTTTATGATTAAAAACTTCCTATTTATGTTTATTTACAATAAACACGTTTTTGAAGTACAGTTTGTACAGGCTGTTTTTCAAAATCAATGGAAAAACATACTGGAAATAGACAGTTGTTTATCTTTAAACTCAGTTTTCTCCTAAGTGTGTTTTATACACCTGTTTTAAAATGATTTTTCACTGGTTATGCTGAAGCTATGAACCTCATTTAAAAACTACTTTAAAGCTTATAATCTCTTCTATCTAAATACAACAATAACTCAATTTTGGTTTTCTGTACAACATAACTCATTTTGTGGTGATACCTCAGATATGTTCTGAAGCAAATTACAACTTCCAAATGTGTAAAAGTAAATGTGGGATTGATTGGCAAAAACATTCTTTGCCTGGGCAATGTTGCCTGGTATGCACTCCATGATCTCTATCAAAATCCTTCAAAGTTGAACTCAGTTTAACTACAACTATCCAAATCTTTAACCTTTTTTTTGACGTTTGGATTAACATTAAAAGCGACCCCATTTCTTGTCAATCGTGAAAATCGTCATTTTTCAAAATTGTTGAATGCAAAATGCCATTCAAATTGCCGTTTTTTGGATTTATGATCAACAAGAAAACAGGCTTTAAAACCTCAAACACCCCTAAACTTTGAGTCTGTTTATCCAAAGACTTGTCAGTTTAGATTACAGCTTATTAGCATATACAAATAATTAGATTTTATTTTTTCTTTTTCAACCATAAGCTCATTCTTGTGGTGACACAATAGTGAATGATACCTTGCAACTCAATGATTGTATTGTATTTTTCTTCTAGTTGCATGGGAATGTGAAACTACAAATTGCTGCCACCTTATGCATCTCTAATCTTGTTTGGAAAGAGGAAGAAGGAGCAAAAGACAGACAAATAAAACTAAAAGACCTTGGGGTGCAAAAGTTGCTGTTACAGCTTCGCAACTCATGTGATCAGACGTTGTTGGAAAAGTAATTATTTTTAATTTATTTACTTATCTCAGTTGAGCGTAGGTTTGAACTTCTTGGTTAAAAGTAGCATAACAAACGAGGCTTACAATTATTTGTATCTGAACTAGCCAGGGATCGGATTAGCATAATCTACTAATAATTCCAAGTATGTGGAGTTATTAGTACTAGCGGTAAGGGCCAGATTAGTGTATACTAATAAGTTAATGCTTTGCATACTTAGCCATGGCCTGTTATGTTACTTACCTTTGTGGGTATGAAATCAAAACCTAAGTTTCTGTCTTATATTACACAGGGAGTTTGAATGTAGCCCAACAATTCAGTTGAAATGCATTTTAAATTTAGCAAGGGTGATCATTTTTATAGATTCTGTAAGTGAACTCTTTAGTCTTAGATTCACAGGTTGGCTGAAACCATGCATAGTTATCAGTCAATTAGTTTATTCCAATTACGAATTTTGCTGAAGAAAATATTTTTTAACATCACAGCAATTTGCAGTGACAATTACCTCAATTAAAAATATATCAATAAAGGGAGTTTTAAGTGGCGCTATTTTTAGCCATGTGTACACACCGCCCTACTCGACTTATTCATACCCACGTAAACAACTTCATTTGGGATTACCAATTTGGTCTATTAGTCTCCATTGACTAATCAAAATGTGCAATCAGACTGCACTGGTCAATCAAATTCAATGACATTGGAAAAGTCAGTGACAGTGATTTTAAAATTTTCTATTACTGGTATTGGCTTATATAATTCTTTTTGTTTGAACACGCCTAGGTCTATATACTATTACCCTTTTTTCAAAAGGGATAAACAAGTTTTTATTGATATCACCTCATCAATTGTAAATATGTATTGATCTTCATAATTTGTATTTGCTGATGATGACATTACCAAGGTTGAAATATTTATTCTCTATCTTGCAGAGTGAGTGCAGCCATCAGCCAATTTCCAAACCCATACTGATGCTAAAAAGTGTAGGCCAGAATATTCACAATAGTGCATGGATGATGTTGTCGGGTGTTGGTTGAAGAATACACTAGTAATAATTATGATTCCAGTTATATAGCACTTTTCCATTAAGGTATTAACTGCTGTCCAACGGACTGGTTTTATACCATACAGGGTTGCATGGCGTCAATAGATGCCATCCCAGATGCAGGATTTTCGCATAGTGAGAATAAAGCATCTTACTCAAGAATGACACTGGAGGATCTCAAACTTGAGTTTTCTCTGACACCGGTCCAATTATTGTTGCACCATCTTGCCGTAAGTACGAGACGTCTTGTACAAATCGGTGGACATGACAAAGTCGCCTATCATAACAACAATCATTGTTTAATGATTTTTTTCAGAATTATCCATTCAGTGTACAGCAAGATTTATGTTTAAGATACAAATTCAAATAAATATGTTTTAATTCAAGAAAATTTCATTATATTTTCATTTCAATAAGGTATTAATCTTGGAATAAATGCACTTGAATTAATGGCACTCTTTAATAGGTGGCTCATCAGAAATCGGGTTTGTTTTCATGTCATCTCAAAAAGAATTTTTTGTTAGCGTGGTTGCTCAGATGATGTCAAATGCTCCTGAAAACAGATATATTACTTCATTGAGTAATCACGCACATGCAGTGGTGGCGCTACAGGGGGATGTTGGTTGTGTTAACCCCCCCCCCCCCCGTTGGTAAGAAATTTAAGATTTCGTTGAGGGCCTGGTAGGTCCAGTCGAGCCCCAATTTACCAAATGGCCTAAAAAGGCATGCTAATTATGGCAAATTACATTTTTTTTGCTTGTCAAATTAAAAACCGGGAGCACGCCAACCTCAAACTTGGCCTACTTGTCGGGGGTTGCCCCACTTGTCAGGGGATTGCCCTGCCGTCGGGGAATTCCTGGCACCGCCACTGCTCTCATGCATAACTAGATCTTCTCAGATCTAAAACCATAACTTAATTTCTATTCTTGAATAAGCACTCTGGCACTTAATTTAGAGTGTTCACATTAATAACTAACAAGCAAGATAGACACAAGCATATCTTTATAAAGGTTTTCATATATGATAATATTGTGAATATGCCTATGCCCACTGAACTACTCCTATGTACCAGCCCAATATTCTTTTAAAAAAAGAGTGGCTTTTAAATAAACACTACTCTTAAATAATTGCCACGCTAAAGCCTCCAAAACATGTGGTAATTAAGTGCTGTGGTGCTTATTCTAGGAATAATTACTTATTCCTGATGATATCAATTTCAAAATATTGAGTAAAAACACAAGGGCATTTATTTAATTTCTTGGAGTATGCCTTATATTTTATTACTATTGAGGTACATTGATGATAAAAATTGTATTTAATAGCAATAAACAAACTATTTTTATTGTGTATTTTAATGTAATAATTATAAATTTATTTAATAGAGAGAAAAGTATCATTTTGTTGTACAGTAGGGTATTGTACATGTGAAACTGTAAAAGTAAGTTATCCCAAGAAATCTAAATATATATTGTACAACTATAAACATTTTATATAGAGTATCTTTGTGTATTTAATATGATAAAATTTAGATTGGTTGGTATCTAAAGGTGTAACTACAATTGGATACATGTATACCTAGTAAACAAGCAGTCTGTTACCTCCTGGGCTATTTGGGATGTCAATTTAGTGCAGTGGCATAATCTACTGGCTTTAACATACAAATATTATACAAATATATACTGAGTTGAAAAGCTCTGGTTAAAACTATGGGTTCCAAAATGACTGTAAAAGTACTATTTGCTGAGGGGCGCAGCCCCGAAGCAAATAGTACTTTGGCAGTCACTGAGGGACTCATAGTTTAAATTCAGAGCCTTTCATCTCAGTATATATTTTTTTTATATACTGAATTCATACATTCTTCTTCATTGATTGAGTTCAGTGCAGCGCAGAACTCTGCGGTTGCAAGCGGTACCAGCACCGGGTTACATGAGATAACACTATGTGATGTTGAAATTGGGACAGAATCCGTAAATATTACTTTGGTGGTTGGATTATGTTTGATCACGTGACACGCTTTTAACCAATCCGTGAACAAGGATAAACCATTCCAGAATATAAGATGGGTGCAGTGAATAGCATGGGTTCATGCCAGCTCGCACCTATGGTAGTTCTTGTGGAGGATCAAGTCTTTACGGATAACGACTACAAAACTCTAGTCACAGTGTGCAAAAATTGCTCTTATGCACTTTAAAGAACTTTAAAGGCATTTAGCCCCGTGGGTTGACCTGGTGGTAATCACTGTGTTGTGTGCTTAACCTTGGAGACTTGCTATACCTGGTTTGATCGAATACTACGCCACTTCCCTTGAGTTTCAGCTGGAGAGTTGAAATATTGTACAAATTATTAGTGCACCAGTCACTAAGTGAGGCGTTTCGCCGTTGTTCCAGTGCGCCTGATGTGCATGTTAATGAAAGCAGTACATTCTTCGGAAAACAGTAAGGGATTGTCTTGCAGTCTGCCCAGTTACCACTAAAATTAAATTCACCTCCAATTTTTGTGAGTTATCCTTGGTGTCTTAAAGCACTGAATAAATCAAATAAAAAAAATATATGAGAGAGTGGGAAGGTATTCCAGTGTATTGGTTCATAAACCTGCCATGAAAAATGAAGGTAGTGCCATTTTACTGTGAGGACACATGACTATCGCTATTCCATAATGTTGCAGTCTGCAATCAGCACACTTGGTATTCATACATCCCAGGTAGTCACTTGTATTCCTATGTGAAGGGTAGCTTAATGTCTCTCCATGAACACATACATTTGACCAGCATAAGTTTCAAATTTGAAACATCACAGTTGGAAAACCACTCTATCAATTGCTCCATAGGCCTAGATATAGTTTTGTATAGAATGAAAATATATAATTTGAAAAATGAATATAACAAAATTACCACAGAGTATATTTTATAGTTGTGCACAATTTTAGCATTATACTATACTTGATAATTTGATAATTAGAATTAGCAGTAACTGTACATTGAGTTGAGAAAGAATGTTTAAGATAAAATAAACCTTGAAAAGAAGCCATCTTAAAAGATTTTAGTTGGGTTCCATACATAGATTTATTATTTACGGCTAGATAGTGAACTTAACACTGTAGAATTGCAGTAGTCGCCTACTATTTTGATTTTGTCCGCCTTCGTCACAAACATGCAAGTTAAATAATAATAACTGTTTTACAATTATTGTATTTTTAACATTTCCTTTTGTCATACAAATTATTTACATATGTCACATATATTTCATGATGCCAATGTTTTTATATTAGGATTAAATTTACTTTCATTTATTGATAAATTCTAAACTTCTATGAAAGATTTGGGCGCAATTTTGACATAGTAACAGTGTTAAAACGTAACAAGATTTGATTAGTTGGATTCCGGAATAGTAGGCTCATTCATGGAATTGCATTTTTGGGCTATGTATTCTGTGGAAGTTCATTATCTAATTGTAAATAATATATTTGGAAGAGATCACGAAGACAGGTTCTCGTAAGCTTGCTAATTCTGATGATGTGTTACACTGTATTATTAATATATTGTTATAATTTATTATATACAAAGAACACGAGAGGGAGGTAATGCTACTCATTTTTATTTATACATTTTCTACATTGGGTGTTAACTGCATCTGGCCTATAGCCCTTGTTGGTTATAATGTCCATGGAGCTGTATACAATGCATACTTTGTTGTTTGTTGTTATTGTTATCATAGATATAAATATTGATCAGATTGATTGATACTTTTGAAAAAAAGATACATTACTTAATAAGCCTTTTGACAGTTTTTCTGTGAATGTGCACGACTAAGATCAAAGCAACACAAACTTCCAACCAACCAATCACAATCATGGTTCTGCTTTCCACATCTTTGTATTACTTGACCTGCCTTCACTTGGTAATGCACATGTGCAGTTGAACCTGTGAAAGGGCTTATTGAATATCACACTGGTGAATCTAGGGCACATCATCAGAGCTTAAAAGCCTATCTTGAAATATACACATAGGATTCATTTTAAGATATAAGCTTCACTACAAAATAAACAGTAGTATTTAATTAAATATAAATGTGATTTGGGGATACGATATACATATGAAAATATAATACATTCGCCAACAAATGAGATACTCTCCATCAGTTTTTTGATTTATTACACAGCTACTGTATATTGAACAACAGTGGCGGTGCTAGCGGGGGGGGGGGCTAGGAGGGCTATAGCCCCTCCCCCTCCGTGGGGATGATATTTTCCCCCCCATGGGGAGAAAATTAAGGTTTTGCCGGGGGTTGTGGTAATGTAATGGGACAGACGTGTCCCCAACACCAAAAGGGCTAAAAAGGCACGCAAAAGACGGCAAATAACTTTTTTTGCTCATCAGACTGAAAACCGGGGACAGGCCCACCTCAAAATTACACTTGCCCAACTCGTCGGGGGCCCATGCCCCCTTGTCGGGGAATTCCTGGCGCCGCCACTTTTCAACAATACAACTGTAGAGTGAATACTGTATATTAAAATTTATGAATCAATATTTACATCACAATTGTGTGTCCAATGCAATTCTATTCCAACTTGATCACTATTTTACCAATAGTGATCTGTTACGCTAAACTCAAATTTAGCTAAATACACATTTAAAAAAAATTTATATTACAGCTATATACAGTTGTATATTGATCAGTATTCTAGTATACTGTATATTAAAATTTATAAATCAATTTTTACTTCACAATTTTGTGTTCAAATGCAATTCTGTTAGAAATGGATCACTATTTTACCAATAATGATCTGTTAGATTCAAATTTGGTTAAATACACATTTTTTTTTAATTTACAAACAATTAAACTTAAAGACAAATAGTGTGGTATTTTTCAGTCAGTGATTGGGAAAAAATCCTCATGATTCTTCAGTGATTTAAAAAGAATACCTTGGACCTCCATGAGGCTTCAGATTTTCATTCACTAATGAGTTATTCCATACACTGTATTTCTAATAGTGAATCGGAATTTAATCTTCATTTGCTTACTAGAGTCTGGAATAATGAAACTAATAATGCATTTTGTTTAGTGAATTCAAAAAGTGTGTTTAAACGCTATGAAGCTTCACATTTTCATTTACTGTTGAGTCACTTGAAACACTATTTTTTTTTCAATAGTGCCTTTACAATGGCTTTCATTTGGTTTTATAGATTGTGTTCTAATGTAAAACTAATAATACCGTCAGCTCTCCCAAAACCTACCATATTTCAGGCGGTCTAATTTGTTCGGTTTCCTGGACATTCAAGGGCAAGATCCAGAGGGTCACATCCGCCCACCCCCCGGCCTCTTTGTTTGGGCCTCTAAAATGCACCAGAGTGCATCTGTAGAGAAATAAAAAAAAAAAAACTGGCCTTAGGCAAGCCCTGGACCAACGACTGTTGCCATCAGTTTGCTCTCATGCCTCTGTTTTTGTCCAACTTGGCATCAGGCTCCCTCTTCTTGCTACCTTTTCTATGTACTGTATATCATTTTAAGATTTTGGAATTTAAAAATGTTCAATTCAATTTTTTTTTCAATTCATATCACATTTATTCAGATACTAAATAAACAATACAATACTCAATGTTCAGTTTAATGTGAAGTTGGGGTTTGAGGTTGTCGGTGTTGACGAATTGGACTGTATAGTCTGGTTTGGACCACATGCATATGCATGTAGTTCAATTCCTAAGTCTTAATTATTTTCAATAGCATTGCCAAACTCACTGTTAGCGGGTTTTTTTTCCCTTAAAGACAGCTTCTCATGGAGTATATTTGTAGCACCCCAAAATACAAAAAAATCGCACTCTATTCGCACTTACTGATTTTTAAAGATAGATATATCAAGAAGTAAAAAACACTTTTATACAATTTTTGCACCAGGATTCTAAATAATAAATATGTTATATCAATAGTAAATTGTATGTCATATTTTGGGTACAATACGCATTTAATGATTTTAGGTTTGTTGAAAGTGAAATTCTGACCGTCTGCAGTTTATTAACGAAGTTGAACATTGAAAAATAAATATAATATTCCATTTATTAAAAGTGTTTATGTTCTTTATTGATATGTAAAGTACAAGTCCTGTTTTCCAATTGCAGAGTATGGCTAGGGTAAAATCATGGAGATTTTCTTTTCTCCATGGTAAAATTAAACAAAAACATACTGCCATACCACCAAGTACATGACTTGAGGACACTTGTAAATGTTTGTACGAAAACAACCGTTACGTTTAATCCCTATTTTCTTTTCTCCATGGTTATCCGGTAATGTAATGCGGAAGCGCTTAAAAACTGGTGTTTCCCCTATACCTAATGAATATTCACCTTTATGATTATTCATTAGATGTTTACGCAAGTTGATTGGTTGATGGGCGGAGTCGACCCGCGGTTTACCACCACACACATCAAACGGTCAATGGCCGCGCCAAAATCGAATCCCAAACAGATTACGCGCAAAGCTGTGTGACTATCGTTATGCATTTTTTTGGAAGGAGATTATAAAAATAGCTCTTCAATTTTGTTGTTTTAAAATTGTTCTTCAATTCTTCACAATATTTTACATCGATAGATGTATTATGTAGGTGGTACGTATACTGATAGTTGTCTTATTTGGCGTTGTTAATTTTTATATCAGACGAATTTAATGAATAATTGTACGTCGCTGATTGCAATTAGGCCAAAATCTCAAACGGTTTCAATCCATCAGGCAGCACTAGCCTAGTACATAGTGTACATCCGGCCCGGCGGCATTGTTGTCCGCTTAGGCCTAGTAGTACAGGTGCTAGGTCATTCCTAGACCCAGCCCAATTAGAATCCACATAGTTATTATATCCTAAGCAGGCCTAGGTAGGCCTCAATAATTGTGTGATAATTTTTTGATTCATCTTGTAATAAATCTAGGTGCCTGAAGATTTTAATTATGATCTTTCTTAAACTTGGATTCCTGCTAGGCGTAGGCCTAGGGCCTAGACCTTTATTTATAGGAGGATAATTGCTAATTATGTTATAAAGTATGATTAATGTGCTGTAAAGTTCTATTATTAAATTATTTTTTAAATATCTTACTCTTTGTAATATTTAAGTACAGTACTTGATACTTTTTTAAGAATACAGTGTAAAGTGTTCAATATATTGCCTTAAAATGACTATTTAGGCCTTATATAGGATTATAAAAATAAATTATAAATTGTAAAAAAATTAAATAAACGTATTATTTATACTGTAGTCCAGATATTTTTTTATCACAATTAACACACAGCAGTCCTTGGTTGGAACTGTACAGTACTTGATACATGACCAAATTTATTCAGTATGCAAATGACCCATGTAAATTGCAGTACATACAGTAATCTCTATAATATACCATAGATAAAAAATATCTATATCCGTACACTAGAAAAGCAGGGACATTAAAACCTAGTCACTATGCCTCTTATTAAATTGCATTACCTAAAAAATAATCCGTTTAAATTTATACTACACATTTTGAAATAATAGAAATCAACATACAGTACAAAATTAAATGAATACTGTATTACATTTTATAACATTTTAATCTTTATTTTGATAACAAGTTCCATTACAAACATGGTATTTGTATGTACTGTATTTACGTCTTACATAATCTTAGTTTCCTACTTTTCAACGTTTGTTTGCCTCCAAAAAATAAAGGACATTTGGTGTCTATTGTTCCATGGATTCTTCCATGATTGTTCTAACTTCTAGACTTAATTAGCGCTAAGGGGTCGTTAATTTTATGTAATTCCGGTGTGGTGGTGCTGGTTGATGACAGGTACAATGGTTGTGGATGATTAGATTACTGATTAGGTTTGAGATAAAATTTGCCACGTCCTCTTATTTTTGTCAAAACAAAGTGTGAAAAAGTACATGGAATAAAAATGCATGTTTTAATTAATCAACATTGAAAGTGAAACATTGTTTATTATGTTGATGATGAGGTTATTTTATTAATTACTGTATTTCACGATTTTGTCTTTTGTGTGATTGTTGTCTTATATGGTTTCTTTCAAGATATACACGTTCGGGGCCGCTAAAGGTCACGCACAACTGAAGCCCCACCTCTCATTACGCGCCAAATTTAAATACGTAATCATTTGACCGCGTATTGTTTGTTGTGTCATCGATCGTCGTCGTCAAACGATGATGTGAATTTTTCGTAATAATACAGTAATGTAAATGGGTCGGTTTATGTTGAATTTTAAAATTTCAGTAGTTAGGCTAGGCCTAGTAAATAATAGTAGCTAAGGCCTAGGCCCTAGTAGTAAGGCATAGAGTTTTGGTTGTTGTAAATACTTGTTTGTTGTTGCCGTCTCTCGCAGGTTTGGGCTAGGGCCTAGCCCTGCCTGAGATAGGCCTACCTAGGGCCCTTCTAGGCTAGTCTAGACCTGCCAACATTTGTACTCTCGAAAGTGGTAGGCCGTCTCGCTGTCGCCAAGTTGGTAAAAAGATATTGATGAACAAAAAAGGTCATTTCGCCCCGATTCCTGTTATTGGGGGAGTTAATGGCAATGCTACAATTGATTACTTTTAGTACCAATTCAATACGTATTTACATGTTTTTTGGTGGATATCACAGTTTTCTTGTTTACATTTTTATTTTGCTCTTAAGTTTTAAAAAGCGGTAGGATTTCCATGCAAAAGCGGTAGGAAGGTCGAAAAAGCAGTAGCCATACCGCCCAAATTGGTAGGGTTGGCGGGTAGGCTAGGGGGCTAGGCTAGCGTTTTCTCTCTTCTCACCTCTAGGAATTGCCTTCTATAGGTTAGGCCTGGGCGTCTGATTTGTGAACACATGCTTCCTGGGTAGATCTCTTTAGGTAGGCCTACAAAAAATAAAGGCCTACAAGTAGTACATCTTATTTTACAGCAATGTGAACAAAATGAATTTCAAAGCTTCTAGGGCCTAGGCTAGGCAAAGTGTTTTCAACAACTGAGAATAAAGAGGGACATAATAATTAAATAGGCCTATAGTTAGTTAAACATTGAGCATAACACTAGCAATGCTAAAAATAGGAAATAATGAAAATATTTTAAATAAGTGTTATTTAAACTGAAGCATTTATTTCCAAGGCCTCTAAGTACTTCACAGTCATTGGAAAGATGCAGCATGGGATAAAGCTTAAGAACACAACCTTAACATATGTGTGTGAGCTTCAATCTCCTGACCTTGTAACTGGAAGTCTTAATAATAAACCTTAAAGATACCCCAGCACCTACAGTAGTTAATATTTTTTTTTAAATTGATGTACAGTAATGATTATCTAGAATCTTGATATTTTTTTGACATATTTTACAGTAACGATTATTAGGAAGGATAAACCCTTGGTCTTTATTAGACTACAGTAGTAGAAAATTATGAGTTTTTTACAGATTGTTTTGTTTACATTCTTAAACAGTTAAAATTATGATGCTACAGTAGTCATGACAAAACCAACTAGTTGTCGTACAGGAAGTTATTGAGAAATAGGCAAATAAACAATAGGAAATATAAACAAATACACTTTTTGTATATTTTGGTCAATAACTTCAGTTATACTGTAGACGTCCGATTTTCATAATTAATCCCTCATTTTAAAGCTAACGAAAAGTATAATAATATGGTTCCAGTGTTCTCCCAATTGAAAAATGTATACTGGTAAATTGTCCAAACAAGTTGTCAGGCATGGCTTTTGGGTTGGTTTTGGCCCTACATATGGTCTATGAGCATTCCTGTATTCTCTGTAATACTAAAGAGTAAAGGAGGGCAAAAAATATAACTACATTTACATTAGATGAATTACAATTGATGTATGTATGATTAAGTTTGATAATCTAGTTTAACAAAAAACAAAATATCTTGAAAGATTCCACAGTTATCCGTGGAAAAAAAATTTACATGATTTTTACAATGTGTTTTAAAATTCAATTTTATTCAACAACTATAACAAAGTTCTGCATCAATAACGGATCACAATGAAATACTGTACATTCCAATGTTAATGAACAATTTTCTTATATTTTTAATGTTTTAGGTCATGGTACAGTATAATATGCTAGTGAAAACAAGAAATGCATGAATAGGAAGTTGTATATCTGCCTGGAGGTACAAATTAAACACCACCTGGAAATAAGGTGTTAAAAATATATAACTTAAGTTCAGACAATGGATTTGTTAAAATAAATTTAAACAAAATTTATGACATTCATTTATATATTGTCACTTTTTGCCAATCATGCGTCATTGAATATCTTGTTAAAAAATAGGCACCATATTAGTGATTGTTTTAATATTTTATTACAAGTACACCTTAATGTTCTCACAACCTGTATATTGTGAACCACAATCCTCCAGGTCAGGATTTGCTAATCCTATTAATTTATAAAATGTTCATTGAAGTGTCTGAGTTACAGTATGCTGTGTTTTGTGACCAGATGTTTAGCTACAGTCCCACCTGGCCATGTCTAAAGAAACGGAAATGATGTTATGTTTAACTTTCCGTTGGCAGGTGGTAGAACAGCGTTGTAACTTTTGTATACTAAAAAAATTCATATCTTGGTTGATATTGATCAGAATAGGTTTGTTACAGGTGATGCTGGTGTTGCAATATAATTTTAGTGGATGTACATGTAATTATTCAGTTTGTAATTTACTTACTGTTGACTAAAGTATTTTATTTTGTTCATATTAAGTTATTTAGGTAAGTTTTGCCTCTGTCCTTAGTTTGTGTAGATGATTCATAAAATATTTAATATTTTTGTTTATGCTTTTGGATTCCTCTGACAACTTTTAATGTAAAAAGATGTCACTCAAAATGGGCAAATAAATCATATACAGTATTTTAATATTTTGCTAATTTTGAACTTTGGGATTCACCAATTTGGGAATAAACTTAGTGTACAGCAATTATTTATAAATTTTAATGAAATATAGTCAAATTTATGTTTTGTTTTTACCAAAACTGAATCTTGAAAGGAATGCCCCTTTAATTATGTATCAATTTTTTTTACAGACTAAGTGAAAATTACTGAAAGTACAAGATGTCAAACTTAATAACTCCTGATGTGGCTTCAATTTTGCTGCCAAGTGATTTTAAAGCCATATCTGAAAGTGAATCGGAGTCGGAGGAAGGATGTGAAATTCAAATTCCATTCGCGAACATTTCAGATAATATTAACTTAAAAGAATCACAAAATAGCAGTAATGATATCCCTCTACCAGACTCGCAAAACATTGATGCAAACATTTGCTCAGATGTTCCATTAACAATTGACTCTGAGGAAATCGATAATAAATGTAATGCTGCTAGTAATCTGCCAGTAGTAACACCAAAGAAAACTTGCGAATCCTCGAACATTGACCCTGTTACACCAACTGCAAACTTAAAAATGTTGATGAATGTATTGAGTCCAATGATACGGGATCGTGAGAATCGTAAAAGATTTAACAACTTGATAGAGGCTGCTGAAAAATCAAGGGAAGAAGAGAGCATTTCAGAAGCCAATGATTCGCAAGCTGATGAGGAAAATGATAGGAATAGCGGTTGTACCAATCGAAAAGCAAAATCTCTGGGGTTATTGTGCCAAAAGTAAGTTAATTGAATTATTGTTAATCCTAAATATTATGGATCAATAATACAATTGTGCAGTTGACCCTTTTCTACTTTTTTCTTCAAAAAGCTGGAATTTATGGAGCGCCAAAAGGACAAATTGAAAATGGTACAATAGAAAAAAAAAAGTGGCGGTTCAAATACAAGTGGTGCGGTACAAAAGCCATTGTGGCACTTGGCTTTTGCATTGTGCCACTTGCCTTTTGTATTGTGCCACTTAGCTTTTCTGTTTTACCACTTTTATTTGAA
>JAOTQE010056080.1:3415-19819 GCA_025631205.1 Nesometra sesokonis
TCCTTTCTCTGGGACTTTGAACCCCCCTTTCTCTAGGACCTTGGAATTCCTTCCTCTGGGATTTGGAATCCCTTCCTCAGAGATTTGTAATCTCTTTCTCTGGGACCTTAGAACCCCTTTCTTGTTGACTTTAGAACCTTTTTTAGCATCTGTTGCTGCCACTGTTGTATCCTTTTGGCATTTACTTTCTGCTTTGCATGCTGAACGTTTTTCACTTTCCATTTGTCCTTCAGATTCTCATGACGATCATTTAAAGGCTTCCTCCTCTCATCAGCTTCTTGTCCCTTTGAAATCGTTTACTGGTAGGTACTGAAGCCCAATGCTAAAGCTAGCTCTGTGCATTCCATTCAACTTCATTCATTTATTCAGAACATTTTTCAATTATATTTATTACAACTTTTATAAGCATAAATAACGTAAGTTAAATTTTGAATTAAAACATTCATATAATTACAGCATTAGAAAAAACTCTGTTGCATTTAAATTCCAGAGGTAATGTTGGAAGTACAATCATTTTACCTTTTTTGAAAAATCAACTTGCAGCTTTTTTGAGAATTGTTCTTTCAGTTAAACCATTAAAAAACAAAGAAACTTACCGACATTTTGTTCACATTCTCAACTGGTGTTCCATTGGAGAATATACACTGTATATATATACTGTAAACAGCAATAGTGCCACCATTCAATGTTTTGACTGGGATTGACCGGCCATTCTCTGCATTGTGCTGATGTTATCATTGATGATGTAAGAAATAAATTCCCTCCTTGGTCTCTGTTTATGGTGTGTTACCAGTATTTAGTCGCCGATTGTCCAATAGAAAATCACTTGAGATTGTAGTCTCAGTTTAACCAAAAGAACTATTCTCCAAAAATATCCTTTCAAAAACAGATAATCTGCATTCTGCCTGGGGCAGGAATATAAAAGCCAGGGCCAACACCACTCCTCCAGCAGTGCCAGCAACCTGAGGTTTGAGAACCTACAGAATTGCCATTCTTGAGATTGCTGTGATAAATTGTTTTGATCTGTTAAAATGCATGAGTGGTATGGCATAATAGGGTGCTTTTGATTCACGTTGACGTGGAATGCAAATAGCAAATAAATAGATGCAGCCGTGACTGGCATCTGGATTGTACATTCTATGTTCTGTCAATTTTGATATGGATGGTGTGCATGTAAGTCCTGACCAACACTTGAATTAACATGCTTTCGAACTCGAGGGCCTATGCAGAGAAACAGTCTAATATAAATTATTGTTAATGAGCCATTTTTTATGTTAAATACTAATAAACCACACTTATTGGTAGTGTTTTGTTGCCGCGACGTAAAATCATGCAACAACCGCCCGAAATACAGAGCAACAACTCAACATGCATATAGTAGGTGTCATGCACATTCGTGATGGAAAGACATCAATCATAGTTATTCGAAAGCTCTGTATTGTTTGGTGCTTCTGCGGTTGAATTTATTTTCAGTACAGGAACATTGTTCAGCCATTGATTTCATTTGAACATGTTTATCCTGTTTATGGAGTCTCAAGGTTTCATATCTGTCTAAGCTTGTATTTTATTTTTCTCTACGAGTAATATTTTAAAGTTTAATTTCTCTGGAGATTACATAAACTGAATGATTGGAAACTACCATGTAAGCAACTACCCTGATATTTTTTGGAAACTGCTTACCACACAGGAATGTTTAACTCATCTTGACATACCTTCCCGTGCAAGCTACATGGGCATGTTGAGTTTAGAGATTTTCCAGCGTGCAAGATAATTTCTGTAAGCAAACAAGGATTTTAGTGAGTTTTGTGTGCGTCTGACCTGCTGGACGCATGCTTTTTACGTGTATTCCGTGTGATGCGCATGAAACTGGTCTGTGTTAATCTGCAACATACATGCGCTGCGAGATACTTGCGTCACAACTGCAAATTAGTTGAGTTGGAGTTGCCTGCAAGGTTTCGTATTATGCCCATATATGACTTGCATTTCTGGCTGCATAGCCACAGATCCATGGGTAACCTAAGTGCATCAAGCCAGTTAACTGCCTGTGACTTGCGGCTACTACGAACCTCCCACTGTTGTTTTCCTGGACCTCTGAGAGAAATCCACCACGACTCACCTGGAACAGTTTTTGAGCATGTTCAAAATGTTGGTTGTGGGTAAATTGAATTTGTGTGCACACATCCGGGTGACTACGGGAAAGCTACATGTAAGATACTTTCAGATCTGCCCACCTGTGGTGACCAGTGGGTAGCAAAAATTGTTTGCAAGTCAAGCGCAAAGCTTGCCCGAAAGGGATAACAGGCTTAAAGCTTATTTTAAGGGCTTCCACCAAGCCTAATTTTAGCCTACCACCAACTCTAAGTCCTTGAAATCTTTTTACTACACTCTTAAATGTTTCCCACCCACCATTAGATATTCAAGCTAAAACCCTGAATTAATTAATTCCTTCTATTCCATAAAAAAAATAAATAATAAAATTATATTGAGTTTATAATTTCAGTGAAGTAGTATGTGAGTGTATACCATCATGTTAAAATTCACAACAGAATTGCACAGGAAAATTAAACAAATATTTCCAATAGCGAATACAGTTTTTAAATAAAGTGCTGGTTTCAATTGCATGTAGTATAACTGTAGTTGTTTTGTATTATTATTAAGCATACATAATTTGAAATATTTTTATAATTGAATACAATTTTAGAGTTTTTCTTTTTCATTTTTATGCCTTTAGTGCTTGCTTGTTTATAGTGTTGCTTATTTTTGTTTTGAAAAATGAATTACTATTTATAACAACTTTTTTATTGCAGGCGCGGATTTTGGGGAGGGGAGCAGCTGGCGCGCCTCCCCGATTGGGACCAAACAGGGTACCAGACAGCAAAATGGGGAAATAACTTTTTTTTTAACCAGGACCTGGAAAAGTGCACCCCCCTTTCGTCGGGTCCAGAATCTGCCCCTGCATTGTATCTAAACACAAAATATTAATTGTTTTTATATTAATAATTTATTATATTGTAGACTGTAGTGAATATAGAGAAATATTTTTTGTACTTTTCACTAGATGCAGCATTAAGTATTTAGCATGGGAATGGTAAAACTTACAAGCCAGTTAGAGGGTGATATGTACTCTGTATCTTTATTCAAGTTTCACATTAAAAAAATATATGTGCAGCAAAAGCTTCATTGTGGTATCTTTGTACAATAAATTCATAAAATATTATTTAAAATAAATGTTTTTAAAATTTATTTAGAGCAAATATACCTAGGAATCCCACAACACACCACTACCACTCCAAAATGTTGTAAACAATGATGTGTAAATAATGTACATAAACAATATAAAATGTTGATTCAGTCATGGAGTCATATTAGTGGTCAACCAGCAGTTTAAAATTATACTGTATTACAAAACCCCCTTTTTTCTCATGATTTTTAATTATCAAAATCACCTTATATAACAATTTTTTATTCTCTTGCAGATTTTGATGCAAGATATTTTTGGCAATGGAGCCGCTTCATAGATTATATTTTATTCCTGGCAGTGTTTACGTTAACTGGAGCTGTCATTAACTACTTGTTTATTGGGTTTTATGTATATGTGGAATTGATAGGTTTTCTGGCTGTGTTTACGGAAGCTATGCTGGGTTCACCTCAGTTCTATCGCAATCTTCAAAATAAATCTACACAAGGAATGAGGTGAGCGTATTAGAATAACAAGTAAAAAAATATAATTCAGCCTGTTTAACTGTCGATCATTATTCAAAAATCGCTGATTTGAAACTGTGTTTTCAATTGTTATAAAAAAGTTAAAAAAATTAACGATAAAATTCAAATCATGCTGGACCGCTATATTTCCACTATTTACTATGCTGTGCACAACAAAATTTGTATATCTTTGTGACGAATTTTAATCGCAATATAACAAATTTAAAAACTTTTCAACTGCTATTTTTATATATTAGTTAGATAATTGTATATTTCATGTTCTGAAGCCTTGTGATTTAATTCTAGGCCCAAAACATGAAAATTCTTGCCGGAGGCAATGTTGCCAATGAGTACCCGAATTTAATGATCCAAATCGTCAAAGTTGAACTCGGTTTATTTAACTTTTATGATTCAAATCGTTAGTTTTTGTTGTCTGGATTAACTTTAAGAGTGACCCCTTTTCCTATCAATCATTGTGAAAATCATTATTTTTCAAAATTTATTAACAATGGACAGGAAAACAGGCTTTAGAAAAGTCCAAGGGTGGGTGGCAAACATTCAGGGTGGTTGGTAAAATTATATCTAAAAATAAGCAAAACAAGGCTGGCAATGGCCAAAATTTTGGCCATTTTTCAGTGTAAAAATTTAACAGGTTTTATATAGATGATTTTCTATACTCGTTCGTAACTCTGATGATAATTAAATATGGTCAAGGTAATCAAAACTAATGGGAATCATTTTTTGGTCATTTTCCAGGGACAATACATATTTAACCTTGCTCAAATTACGGTAATCCAAAATTTTACTCCAAACTAAAGCCACCATCAGCACCCATCACCAACAAACCCAACCAACAACTTTTATTAACATGTTAATTTTTAATATTTTCAGTGTGCAAATGGTTTGTTTCTGGTTGTCCGGTGACTTGTTCAAGACCGGTTACTTCGTCGTCAATAACGCCCCCATGCAGTTTTGGGTGTGTGGTGTACTACAGGTTTCCATTGATATAGCTATACTTATGCAAGTCTATTGTTATCGTGGTCAACCACCAAGAAAGTCAAAAACTGTTCCCACACCCTCTTCAGCCCATATTTCTTAACTTAATAAAAAAACGACCATTTTTTATACCAAGTGAATCCAGGTTGCCTGTTTTCCTGTCGATCGTTATTCACAAAAAAGTCAGTTTTGTATCATTATCAGAATGTTGAAAAGTTAGCAATAAAATTTAAACCATGTTGGATTGATAAATTTCCACTCTACTAAATGTGTATGCATTCAATAATCAATGGTTAAATCACTATAAAACAAAAATAACTTTTTAGCAATTTGTATTACTAAATTTTTTTTATATTAACTCGCAACTGACCTGTGATTTGCTGTTATGTAACTTCTTGCCATGACAATGTTGCTTTGCACACAAGTTTAATGATCAAGATTGTGTCACTTATTTTGGTGACAGGATTAACACCAAAGCTACCCCTTTTCCTTTCAATTATTATTATTCAGGATTAACATTCCAAGGACTTTGACAGGGATACAGGCTTTGGATTACGGGTATCATTTTTCTACATAGGGTTTGTTAAAATGATAATTTTACACTTTTTTATGGAACATACTGAATTGGATGTATTGTGTGTGATACCCCAAGGATAACCCAACAGTTGTGAAGGCTTGTTTCTAGTGGGGTCCTTATGGAAATAATGTATGCTTTCCCAAAGAGATGTAACATGAGCCATGTTATTCACAGGACCAACAGCTTAAAATCTCATAAAGGTGGCCACTCACTGCTTCGTACGACGGTCGCACAACTAAACCATCGCTCCATGTGTGAGTGTGGCTGCCAGACGCGATGACAGTCTTCTACTCGCCGGCCAAATTTTCCCTGTAGAATCAATAAAAAAAAAACGACGACTAGAAGACTGTCATCGCGTCTGTCAACCACACACAGGGAGCAGCAGTTTAATCGTGCGACAGTTGTACGACGCAGTGAATGCCCGGCTTATGAGACCATCGTACGACGCAGTGGGAGGCCGGCTTTTATACTTAGACCATTGAAACATTGGGCGTATTCGACAGGTCGTTTTTTGTTAAACCACGCCTACCTGCGCAGTAGTAAAATCTCATTTAACCAATGGCGACTAGTCGAATGGAAAATATAAATAGTTGACAACGAATATGACGTAAGGCCAGGAAAGCTCCCCCACACATCGTAATGATGAATGAGGGTGTAATGGATTCTGCAAGCTTTACTGTTTTACTACCTCTATTATTTGAAAGTTCCGAAGAAAGTAGTGATGATGAAACAGAATACATTCATGCTGTAACAGCAATGAAATGTAAAAGGTAGGCTCAGGCTAGCTAGGCCTACCTAGGCTCCCTCAAAAAAAAAGAAATAAATAAAATAATTATTTGAGAATCTATCAGAGATTTTAAGTAATTTAATTTCTACAAACAAACTTTGGGAAATACCTCATCGTATCACTGCTGCACGCCATGATGTTTTTGGTGACGTCGCAAAACTTTCTAGAATTAACGCACTTTTCATTTCGTTAACTTCCGTTGTCAACGACAGACAAATTCACAACCAGTTGAATGGGAATTTTACTTAACGCAAAATCGTTCTCAACGAAATGTACCAGTCGAATACGCCCAATCACAGAGTTGATAGATTTGAACTGATACCAACTAATCATCATGATCAAGTACAGTGACGGTAACACCAGTTTAGCCAACTGAGCTAAGTGCTCTCTGTGTGATGATCACAAAAGTGGCATTTTTTTTTCATGGTAGTGAAATGCCATTTTCTAGATGATCATTGTACCTTGTTTTACTTAAGTTCTTACAGAGGTCCCAAGTCTCATGAAAATGGCAGAATTCTCCTGATTTTTTTTAGCCGCCTCCTGCCCTGAAAAAAATACATTTTTCTCCTGAAAATTTGAAGTGTCTCCAAAAAATATTCAGAGTTGGTCTTGGTCTAGCCTAGGAGAAAAATCGGTTGTCCCTTAAAAAAATACCAGCTCTGCTCGGTGTTAAACACAATTTATCTAAAAAAAATATAGATATATTTACATATGGTTATGTACTTTTTCTGTGTTCTGTTTTTTATTGCGAGGCGTTGCGCATTTGAATGTACGCAAATTTGATCGTACAGAGCAACCTACATAAAAATCTCCTGATTTTTCACTTCTCACACTTAGGACCTCTGCTTTTACCTAATCTCAGAGTATTTTTGTTGAAGTTGATAAGGACTCAGTAAAGGCAAAGGGGAAAAAAATGATTTTAAACCTACTAATTAGATGAACACTTTTGATCAGGTGATGTATTACAGAAATAATGAGACTGAAATCATGACCCAAAGTGCCTTATTGATCATGGAATTACTATGCTCCATACAAAAGCCTGTTTTTATAAAATATATTTATGATGTATAGATATACAGTATATAAAGAAAATATTGTCTGCTCTAAAATTGAAGATGTAGTCAATACTAGGCTACAGTAGCTCACCATATAGACTTTGGCAATAGATTTTACCATTCCCTCATGAGCAGGCAATATTTTGTATATGTTATCTGACAATACAGTAGTTTTATAGAAAAAAATCTGAAATAGACATTTAATTACCCTGTTTTATTTTGTAGCACTGCAAGGTTTTATATGTGGCAGAGCCAAACCAAATGAGACATAAGTTGCAAATGCTAGTTTTCCACAATAGGCAGAAATTTAAAAATGGTCAATTTTTTCAATTTTATTTTACTTCAAAAATAGTTCATACATTCAACTTGCATACTACCTTAACAATTATCTGATGTATCACGATCAAAGAATGTTCAAAATTCAATTTAAAATGACCTTGCTTAGTCAATGTATTAATAAACAATTTTTAATGCAGTTTTCTCAAAACTTACATTTTAAATGTTCAAACTTTGATTCACAAGGAAACATCGTATGAAACTGATTTTTTTTGCATGTTATAGATAATGTGTATTTTCATAATCCATAAAAAACTAAATTTTCCATTTTCTGACTTGTCTCATTTGGCTTGGCTCTGCCACATTGGATATGTGGTGTAGTACTGTTAATTTTAATTGCAAATTATTGGACAAAATAAGTTTGCTTAGGAAATTAAACATTAACTCTGGTTGTATTCCCAGATTTTAATGTAAAATTGATTCAATTAGCTATTAATATAAAAATGTTGCAGTATACCATGTGTATTTTGGAAATGAACTGATGAACTTCTAAATTAATTATTATATGTCAATAATTAATATTAAATGCAGAGTCGCATTTATTTTGTATATTTAATTAGTATGTGTAATCTTGCAAAGATTTTAAACTAAACATTTTATTTATTTCCATGTATCAATATTTTAACATTCCATTAAATTTGGTGGCCTATTTATGCACAAATTATTAATTAGTGCAAGGCAATTCAATTCTGTTTGCCTTGATAGTGTAACAATTTTTGCCATGAAATATAAAAAAAATACTAAGAGAAGTTTGCAGTGTAGTTGGTTGTAGTGACCACCATAACATGTTTACCATGAATGGTGGCGCCATTCCCGCTAGCAATATACGTTGGTCCAATGTTGGCCAAAGGGTCATTGATGTTTTGGCAACATTGGGCCTATGTATATTGCTAGCAGGTATGTTTATTACAGGGGCGGATCCAGGATCATGTGAAAGGGGATGCAAATTTCCCATCCGAGTGGGCGTGTCCCGGGTTTTAAATTTTTACAAGAATCTTAAGCTATAGTTGTATGCAGTTTGTACATAATTTTATTGGGGAACACAGGCGGCGCATGTAATATAAGATGTACATGTACTTTTGACGATATTAGAGGGGGGCCCACCGCCTGATGCGCCCCCTCTAAATCCGCCCTGTACTATCAGTAGTGGTTATAGTGGTCGATAAGACGTGTACTATGAATTGTGGACCCAGGGGTAGTAGTGCGGTCATAACAGTTTTACTATCAATGGTTGTTGTAGCCGTTGCCATGACATTTTTACTATCAATGGTGTAGCTGGATGTAGGTAGATGCTATCTAATGACAAACATGGCTCCATCAAAAATCTTGTTTGCAATCGACACAGTTGGGCTCTTTATATCAATTTTTGAGTAGTTTTGCAGCACTTCGCATGGATTTAAAGGGCAACTCCGGGATTAAAATTTCTATAGATAAATCTGTAGAACAATAGTTTTGACCTAACTCACAAATTTTCACAACATTTGGACAAAAAGATAATGCTGAAAAACGTGTTGAAAAGTGAGTTCAAAATAAAATGTGGGTCTACTACTCAAATTATACAGTGTTAAAGAATTGGAAAATTAGAGATTTTGCAAGGGTTGTGCTTGAAAACCAAACCAACATTACAAATATAACTCACGTAAATGGAAAGATCAGTCAAATTCACATTAAAACAAAATTTTTAATTTGACTTTTGATACGGTTTTCAAACATATTCCTTTCAAAATCCGTAATTTTCCTATTCTTTAGCATTGTGTAATATGAGAAGTAGACCCACTTTTTGATCTAATGCCTACTTTGGAAATTTTTTTCATTCATTATATCATTGTCCAAATGTTGTGGAATTTTGTCAGTAAGGTAAGAACTAGTTGTTCTATAGGTGTATCCATAGAAATTTGAAACCCAGAGTTCCCCTTTAAAAGGTACATAGGTTAATGTCAATGACTACTGTTTTGTTTAAAAAAACGTACATAAAAGTAACGCCTGTGAAGCCCCTGGATACCGTGTATTAATAATTCGGGTGAGAAATAGTTTACGAGTGAGGGAGTATTAACCGAGCTTGAAACTGACAAAAAGATTTTAACAAATTCCCTATCTAAATCGGCCTGAGGAGCTGTTATAAAACTGTAGGAGATATTTCAAATTATACTTCACAGATTGGTAAAATAATATTTTTTACAACATAATCTGTTTGGGCCATTACATGAAAATCAAAAGTATAATACCGAAAACGTAATTTTCACCAAAAATTTGAGTTTTCTCCAATGGTTAAGGCGACCTTGGAGAGCAAATGATACCTTTCCATTTGTCAACTCCACCTAAGTCAAATTTATTGGGATCGTCATAATAAGCTGGAGTCTCTGTATCATTGCATGTCACTGCCGGCAATTCACCGCTTCAAATAATTGCCTTGTGCGTATGTTAACTGGTTATATTGTTTGTGAATGGCCAACTTTGTTTCTTGAATCACGAGCCAAGCATGGATACAAAACCCAACAGTACTTGCACAATCAATGCATGCTGGAAAATCGAGGCCAAAAAACCAATTCCTGGGCCTAGTGAATTTTCTTGTAAACTATGACATTTATAGTAGAAAATTTTGTTGTAAATACTGCATAGTCAAATTTCAATTTGAGATTGACACATAATTTACATTTTAATATACAGTATAGGCAAAAATTAGGATTTAAAAAAACCAACCTGTGTGAATTTACAAAATGCAAAGTTGTTTTGTTGTTCAGTTACACAAAGTATTTATGTCGGCCACAGGAGGAGAGGACCACTTTAAAGGAATCATAGAACCTGTAAAATATTTGCCAAAACAACTGACCCAAAATCCTAGTTTTATTTTAATATTTCCTGATTTTTTACATAAAAATACATAAAATAATCCAAGAATTTATTTACTGAACATACAGTAAACTGGTGCCAACTAAAAGGAAAACTGCCCGACCGATCCAACCAATCTTTCAATGCTGTTTGGGTAGCAAAATTAGTTATTCCCAATTTCTTAAGGTATTAGGTATGTTTAGACTTAGTATTTAACTACCAATTATTTACTATATAATATAGTATTGTTTATTCTTGATTTCGTAAAGTATTCCAAGTTTAGACTTCAATTTAAAATTTCTTTTAGTTAATTACTGATATACTGTATATTATTTAATTTCATATATATGCCATATGCAAGGTATTTAGCGAAATTTTCTTAATAAAAGTATCATTATGCATTTATTTTTAATGTCTACTTAAAAAAACCTCTGTTACATAAGAAAATCACACAAAGCTTAATGTATTGTGTAGTGTATTTATTTTTCTCGCATATATTAATTATAACATACTTGTATTCACAATTGCACATGAGAACATGAGCTACTTAATAAGGCTATATAAATGTATCATACAATATTGACACATCTACATATACTGTATAAACAAAACTCAATTTCATTGTCAAATTATTAACTTATTAAGAGTAGGACAATTATATAATTTATTATTTAAAAAACAAGGGATTATTTTGAAATTATATAGTGAGCATTTTAATTTAATATTTACCGCATAATTCAGTTTTATAAAAATGCAGCATACTCTATTCAGTGGCGTACTCGGGGGTGGGGGGGATGTTTAGGGTACTCAAGCACCCTCCCCCCCCCCAGATGCTTACAGTCCATGAGAGCTAATGCACCGCATTAGTATATAAATACGAAGAATGGTGCCTCAAGCACACCATTTAGAAGTTTAATGTTAGAAGATACGTGATAAGCAGGCGTCTTGACCCCTGATGATAAACGCCATAATTTTTGTATAATTTTACAATGATTTTTAATCACTGTATATTCTGGATTGCCGTTCCATATTTCTTTTCTTTACTTCTTCTATTTTGTTTTAGAATTAAATAGTTACTAACAAATTTAATTTTTTTTTTTTTCAAACAAAGAGTTACAGCACATCATACATTGTATAAACTATCATTACCATCTTTCGAGCAACGGTACCATTTTATACGTCACCAAGGTGAGGCTTTCTTCATCAGTACTTCTACGAATGAATACGTCTTGTCGAGTGCATGAACATAATTGTCCAGACCCAGTACTGCTCAATCCTTAACAGGATAGTTCGGGAACGTACCTTCGTGTGCAAAATAAATTACCAAAAAACTGTAAAACAGGAGAATAGGGGGTTTTTTGCTTTTCTAAATCTTAGGGCTTAGGCTCCCTCCCCAATTTTTGGAAAGCCTCTGATACTGAGACACCTATATAAACAAACTCAATTTCACTGTCAAATTATCATATTAGCAGTTGGACAATTAAAAAAATTCTCATTAAACAAGCTCAAATCGAACTATTGTATACTGTCTGTTCACATACCGTATTGTATGTGGTGAACAATACAAACAAACAACAAACTCAATTCCACAGAAATAATAAAAACATGAGCATTGTTTTAAAATTATAAGTAAGCCTTGCATTTCAAAATTCGATGATAAATTTCATGTTTTTCTTTTTTTTGCCAATGTTCAAATTTTTAAACTTATTATATAAGGCATGTCCAGGGCCATAGCCACAATATTTACAGTGGTCAGGTTGTGAGCGAAGCGAGCAAATATTAGATGGGACAAGTGGGTCACCAAGGACCAGGGATCGGGATCCAGGGGCCGAAGCCCCAGGGGCCGAAGCCCCAGGGGCGCAGCCAAGATGGAATGAAAGGGGGGTCAGACTTGCGAGCGAAGCTAGCAATTTTTGCTGGGAGCCAGGGGGCGCCAAAGACCCCGGTCGGGGTTCAGGGGGTGAAGGCCCTGGAGAAATTTGTGTTTGCGGCCCCCGGTTCCGCCGGCCCTGTACTCTCACTCTGTAGAAATCTTAGGAAGATTTTCTCAATCCAAATTGAGGCAAGACCAATCAGATAATGAATGTGGGATGCGGTCGACATGCCAAAAAGTGGTCAGGTTGAAACCTGACCAACCGTACCGGTGGCTACGGCCCTGATGTCATAGCAAAACCACCAAGTTGTCGCAAAATTGAAAAATGGAGTTATTATTGATACCAAATTACACTTGTTGTAAGCCCCAAAATGATAATAAAATTAAAAATATATAACCAAAGTTATGGAACAAAATAGAAAAAAATTCCTTTTGTATATGCTGATATTTCTTTTTTTTTTTTTGCTTATTTGTCAATAACTTCCTGTGCTAAAAGTATGGAAGCTTAAAGTGGACACCTAAAATGATGAACGTTTTGAAAACATGGAATGGAACAGTTTACCATAAAACGTATGACTCGGGATTTCAGGCATGTACAAAGGAATAAGGACCACTTTCCCCATCAAGTAAAAAAGATGGAAAAGCTCTTAAAACAAAAAAAAATACTAGTAAAATTCAAAACCCAGTGCTTGTTAGCGAGAGGTAAAAACCCTCCTTGCTTTCTTCATGAGAAACCTAGTGGAGCAGAATGTTATAGGAATATGCAACACCTAGTCCACAACACACCGACTTCTTTACAAAATTCTATATAAATCGAATACATATGGTGCAACAGTGATGTCATTCTACGGAGCCTTTTTATTCATCTCGTCTAAGTCTTTGATTCATTCCATGTGAATTTAACCAATGGGGTACAGGTCCATATCTTGGAATGATGAACAAATGCAAAATAAAACATCTTAATTCCAATTCGTTTTGGGAGTTATGGCCATTCAAATTATGGGTTCTATAATGCTAAAGTGCTTGTGATTTGCTTATTTTGAGTTGGTTGATTTGACATGGAATGACTTTAAAAATTGTAACACGCACAACTACTGTCTCTGCAATGCCAATTTTAAATGAATTTCAAAATCAAGGCCACAAAATTATATTTCAATCACTGTACACTTTGTACTTGTACTACAAAAATTGTAAAAATTATTTTACAGGAAACATTTAAAAATATATAATAGTAACATACTGCATTAATTCAGCCTTCACTTATACTAGTGATGCGTCATACACATGCACAGAAATTTACAGCCTCTTTTATTGACGAATGACATAAAAATATAGTTTGAAAGACTGTTTTAACTATACTGCTTCTATCAACTTGACTAAAATATTTCAGCAGACTTTCTGTAATTTAATCTGCCTTTTTCTATAGAGTGTTAACAATAACACACAAAGCAGAATTTACTTTTGTATTAGTGGTTTACAATAAAAGTACTGTATAACCAAATTTGGTTATGACTCATAATTGTAGATTTCAATATCCTTAGAATCTATTGAACTAAAATCAGTGCATGTCAAATGAGTAGTTGAGAAAAAAATCATTGGATCCAACATCAAATTCATTACAAGTTTACCTTTTTTATGACCCAAAAAAATAAAGATTGTAAAAGATTAAATCTATCAAATTGCTTACAAGATTGGATACTTGCAGTTGCTGGCCACTCATTCCCAATAATATCGTCATAATATGATTATTTCTTGCTATTACCCAGTGAAATGCCAAATACCTAAACTTGTAAATAATTTCATCATCTTACAGTCTTGACTTTTAAAACCTATTCAAGTCCATTGGTGAATACATATTTGTTGATTGAACCATTGAAAAATAAAACTAGGAAGTCGGGATTGTATTATGCTCATAAAAAAAAAATCAAAATCGTAATTGTCATTTCTAGGTATCATAAACTAGAATCAAGTGTCAGAATTTTGGGACTTTTACTAGGTCTGGTTTACCATAAAAGTCGGGTTAGGGAAAACTAACTACAATTACTTTTTTAGGAAATAAATTGTTTTTTAAGGCTAATAATTATACAGTATAATCATTTCCTTTAGACATACATAATACACTTTACAAACAATATAAAATCACACAGGAAGACAAACAGAGGAAGCCATAAAGCTTCCACAATAACATTTTGTTAACATAATATATTTGATTTACATAAGTTGCTAAATAGTATAGTAATAAAATTTTGTTTAATTTTGGTTACAAAGCCTTTTACATAACCTCATAGCATTCCTATTATATTTGAAACAATAATAATCATACACCATGAGAAGTAATATTCAACCTCCTCTGTCTGCCCACAACCCCCTCCTTCCCCCTCATCATACACCATGAGAAGTAATATTCTACCTCCCTTCTGCCCACAAACCCCCCTCATCATACACCATGAGAAGTAATATTCAACCTCCCCTCTGCCCACAAACCCCCTCCTTCCCCCTCATCATACACCATGAGCAGTAATATTCAACCTCCTCTCTGCCCACAAGCCCCCTCCTTCCTCCTCGACCCCTTCCCCTTATCAAAGTAGTAAGGCAAATTAGATAGGCAACTACATTACACCTTTATGACACTACAGTAAAATTTGTTGGCATTCTACTTTGAAGCAGTACCACTGGGAATTTCAAAGATGACAGTGATACTTGGAGCTACGTCTATGATGTTTAAAAATCTACATTATCAGTCCAGTTATGACAGGTCTGACCTTGAATACCTGCCATAATGATTGCCTATAAGACATTAATTTGTGCTCTTTAATTCTCTAAAAAGTATTTAATTCAAGAATATATTTTTAATCATATAGTAATACTGTATTAATAAAAATAAATACCTACTTAACTAAAACTATAATTATAGGCAGTATATTTTTAAAGCAAGGGTGGGTTTAGAGAGAGGCTTACCAGGTTTGTGCCCCGCAAATTGACACAATATTTGTGGTTGTTTTAGACAGTTATCAGCAGGGCATTACTGTTCACCCCTGAAGTGCAATGTTTTTTAAACGTTTAAAAGTAAAACAAGTAATAAAAAATAAATCTATGTAATTAAAATGGTAATTATTTTATACAATTACCTGTAAATACAATAGGTAATTTAACAGTTATTTATCTACCGTACATCATTATAATACCATCAATATTTGGTTTAGTTATCCAAGTGATAATTACAGCCTCTGTTTATTTATGGCAAGTAAACTAATTAAACAAGAGTCTTAATTCACCATTTTATTATAATGTTGTTTGATACAGTATTTTAATGTCATAGGAATTAAAGGGGAATTCCAAAACCCCCCTAAAAATTTCTTTGGAAATTCACGTTTTTATTTCTAAATAAAATAAGCATGTTTAGTTATCTGCATACTTTTTAGTTTTTTTCTTGATTATGCAAAAGCTAATAGTTACCAGAATCTTTTAGGCTAGGCCTAGACAATTTTGTAGAGAATATATCGTTGCTAAGATAGTAGGTTGTACATCATATCAGATCGGATGTCACCCAGCTATTCTCTGCATTGTAGGTGCTGTTGTTGCACACGGCACACATGGCACAACATAGCTCACCAATGGGTACTAGATTTAGTTTACAGACAGAAAGGTAATACAGATTCATACATTTTATTTTTTTCGGTTCCACCAAATAAATCAAATTCTATTCTTATTTTGTGTTTTTTATGTTTTGGAGGAATAAAAGTACATAAACATGGCAGATCAGTATTATATTTATAAATGTGAATACAAAATAGTAAAATTTAGAATATTTTAAATATTTACGAATTTTATTTTTTTGACAAAATTAAACTTTGGAAGGAATTAGCCTTTAAATTAGAGTAAGAAAACAAACAACAGAAAACCTAACAAATTGATTTGGGTCTTATTGTCTTTTTCTTTGAAGTAAATTTAAGTAGATTAGGGCTGCTATTTCTAGCTTTGAAAATCAATTTTTTTTTTATTTTTATTGCTGATTGTAATTTCTTTATTTGGGCATTTATAACAGATAAAATAAAAGCACAAATTAATTCTCCTGAATAATGAATAGGTTATATACAGAGAATAGCACAAAAAGAATGATAACGTCGAAATCATGGCAATCATTTTTCACGACTGCCATCTATATAACCTTTCAAATTACTGTTTTTTGGATGTAAAATCGGGGGCGGATTTAAGGGGGGGGGGGGGGGTCTAGCCAGGCTTAATACTC
>JAOTQE010056091.1:0-19817 GCA_025631205.1 Nesometra sesokonis
CAAACATGTGAACTTTAAGCTCCATTTACTCGAAAAGTGGAATTTGCGAGTTACGTTGTTTTTCCACGGAACGGCCGTGTGGAGAAAATAAAAGTACTTCAATTAAAATTAGTTTCCTTATGGTTTTATAGCAGTTTTGTATTTCACTAAGCATTGAAAGATTCTGTGGTTTTCACATTCACTTCTTTTGGATTGACAAAATAGACTTTACTGTATGTAGACATTAACCATTCAAAATATTGTCACTAGTTGAACATTATTTTATTTATTTTTAGTTATGAAGATATTCTTTATCTGTCACTGGAGTTATGATCACACAGCCATACACAAATTTTGTTTGCACACAATATAAAAGCTACAGCAATTGCTTGAGCCAAAAAATAGCTTTTTTCATTTCAAAACAGCGAAAAAATATAAGCTTTATTTTAATACAATTTCTGCAATGCTTCAGTGGGGCGAAGAAATTTTTTTTATCCTGAACAATCAAAGTAATCTCCTAATGTCATGGTCCTACTTGTCTTGTTTTGAAAGGTATGGATCACTCTACTTTTGTATGGAGTATTGTGTGGCTTGACCTTAAAAACCTGCAGTTTATAAGGCCTAAAAAAATGTTTGTCCAGTCACAGGATTTATATAAAATATCGGCCTTTTTTAGTAGGACCATAGATGTATTATTTTTAATGGCTAGACAGTGAACTTCCATAGAATACATAGCCCCAAAGTACAGTTCCATGGGAGTGCCTACTATTGAAAGGTATGTTCAGAATCTAACCAAGCAAATTGCGTTGCGTTTTAATGCTGTTGCTATGACAAAATTGAGCACCAAATCTTTAATAAAAGTTTCAAATTTATCAATACTTTGGAAGTAAATTTAATCCAAAATATAATGACAATGACAACATAAAATGTATGCAACACATTTAAATAATTTGTATGATAAAAAAATGTTAAAAATACAATAATTAAAAAAAAAATTACTGTTTAACTTACAAGTTTGTGATGAAGGCTGATGACCGTCAATAGTAGGTACCTACATGGGATTGTAATTCTACAATGTTATGTTCACTATCTAGCCCGTACATCTCGACATTTTATGTTGTAGTAATTCTTTATAAAACTCAGTCTTGACTATAAAATTTTCTTTGGCAATAAGCTTTAATATACAGTACTTGGTCATGACAGTGACATATATGGGCATGTCCTTACCATATATGGGTTTATGGAAATAAAGAAAATGTGATAATCTTGACACAGCCATAGCTACTGAACTAATACTGTTGCAACTGAATTACTACAGTAACTGCAACAGGATAATTTTGACACTGTCCCCTAAACATTTTTTTTTGAAAATTATATATCTTTAGCCAAAAAATCTGGAGATATGAATGTTTAAAATTAAAAAAATAAATGCTGATGCCTGATTTCTAAAGATTTTGGGTTGATTAGGCTTTGGCAAAACAAAGGGTTTGTTTTAAGCCTATATATGGTCATGGTGACATCACATCAAAACCATACATGGGCATGTCATTACCATATATGGGTTTATGAAAGTTTGTCAAAGAAAATTTAATAGTCTGCACACAGCCTTAGGCCTAATCATGGAATTTCCTTATTCATATCTTACGGTAATATTTTTAGAGAACTGCTGTTGTTCGATTATGGCTTCATGCAGCAGATAAATTTTTGGCCTCCCCTGGTAGTTATCGGTCTAATAGCGGCAACCCTGTCCGCAGCTCTCAGCACATTAATCGGTGGCTCACGCATTCTATCGGCTCTAGCTAAGGATCAGATATTTGGTACGTACATGTGCATGAATTTATTTCAAGTTAAAGGATTAATGAAATTTATTAATTTTTGAATTTTGGCTTCAATAAATCCGTAGGACACTTGCATTCCAATTAACATCTACTAACCCATTTTGTCAGTTTATTTTTAATTAAGAAATATTCAAATCTCTGTTAAATAACTAAAAGGCCCACTGATTAGGCGTCGTCTATAAATTATCACCAACGACACAAACGCATTTGAAAAACAGCATTTTGCCAAACGCGTCTGGAAAGGATCACCTTAATTAACTAGGCAATATGAATATTTATTAGGGAGTGAATAGCTAATGAAACGCCGTTTAATGTGTTTGCGCTGTTTGAACGCGTTTGTCAGTCTTTATTGTTTCAACTTTACTGGCTGACCGCGTTTGAACGTGTTCGCCACATGTTTTTAATTGTTTTCAATTTCACTGGCTTACCGCGTTTGAACGTGTTCACTGACTGCTTTTGTTTTCAACTTACTAGTTTTTAATTTTCCTTTGTAATTAAATGAAAAAATATATATTCAAAGGTTATATTAACAATAAACAATATTTGTAATTGTAATTGCATTGAGTTGTTTAGTTCTTTGGTTTTTGGTGGTTCAAACTTTTGTTCAACAAAAAAACCTGTAAATGAGATTAGTTTGTGCCTTTTGTATATCTGTTTGACTATCATGTTTAAACAATATTATCTTTTGACATAAATTTCAATCAAAACCATGTTTCAGAATTTCCTTCCAATCTGCAGGAATTGAATTTATAGTACTCATCCATATCATAAAATACTTCTTTGAAATGTCAAAAGATTGAAAGCATTTTACTTTTCCATCGGTTTCAAACAGATCACAGACAAAATATATTCCATGATTGTATAGATACTTATTAAAAAGCGTTTTACCCTTTATTTTAACATTATTATTCCATACACATTGTGTGTGTAAACAGTTGAATTTACGAGGCTCAAGACGACAAATGAATTCAGATCTGGATGAATTTGAAGTTATGAAAAGTTTTGCTAAACACGTTTAAACGCATCTACAATGAGCATGCGGTCAACCATACAAAGGGGGAGGAGTTAACTCCAAACGGAATAAACGGCCCCAAACGGCAAGCTTTCAAACGGTTTTTCAGAACGTGTTTGGACAGCTTGTCAGATAACAATAGAATACACGTTTGAACACGTTTCTGTCGTTGGTAATAATTTATAGATGACGCCTAAATAATTACTCTATTACTAGTATTTTGAAAGTACTGAATTGGTAGTACTCTATAAGCTCCTGGGATCCATTATGTGTGCATTCCCATTAGAAAATTTGATCAATTTTACCCTACATTTTTAAAGAAATGTAGGGTAATTTTGAATTAACCACCTCACTGGCTTATCACATTAAATGTTTATAAAGGATATGAATATACTGTACAGCTAAGCAATCAAGTAGAAACTAATCCAATTATTGATTGTGATAAGACTTGACAAAACTTTCTAATGGGGATGTACACCTAATGTCAGTAAATTTCTTTTTCCCTTAATGATCATGTCATGTCGTCAGCAGCCGAAGCTAAGCAAAATGTTTAGTATTCTGCTGTTATGCACGTGCATATTAACCGAAATGAATTGATGCGTGTTGATCCCACTACTTTTACTAATAAGATTGTTCAAAACTCTTGCATGTGCAAAGCATGTTCTATGTTCGTAAGCATTTTGATCGCGGTGTGCAGCAGAAGAGTAATGGTGAGCGAGGAAGTTTGCTGAGCACAACTCCTTAAGTGTGCGCCAGGCTTTAAGGTTTATTGCTACTTTATATTAACAACTGTTCGTACAATCTTTTTCTTATTTTGTACTTATTGTTTTTATAATGAGGTGTAAAAAGTAATCTTATACTTGGACATGGAAATGAATTGCAGGTCTCTGATTGTTCACTCTCATCATCTGCAGGGCAGGGTATTCCACCCCATGCTGTTTCTGGGTTGGTGCAGGTTCTTGTACGATCCCTGGTACCACCAGCACAGGTAACACTACAGCTTGACCACTCAGACCACGATGTCCAGCCTCCATTTACTATCAATACAAACAATAGAATCTAATAAAATGTAAATATATCACTTGTGTCATTGATGACAATATAATATTGTATGAGGTGATAAGGAAAAGATGTACAAGCTGTGGCAAAATATTGGGTTATCAACGACAAGTTCATTATTTTTAATAACACAGCCATGTGCGACAGAAGAGGGGTGGATGCAGGGGATGCATCCCCCAGTGATAACTCGGGGGACAATCCCACACTCCCCTAAAATGTTACTTCAACTACAAAGTCTGATAAATTGGCTTCTATTTGTTACTATGATAAACACCTAGGGTGTCCAAGAACTTCCCTTTACAGATCTAAAGCAATAAAAACAGCATTTAAATATGGTATATATGAATATTTTGGTCCTCAAAAACACCAGGCTAGCACAAAGTAATAGGCAATAAGGTTTTTTTTTGGCTTATTGAATTCTAACTGGGTTGAGTACTCTCTTGGCTGATACCTGGATGTTCCCCCAGGGGTGGGGTAGCTGAGGTTAATTTAACCTCGTCCCCCCTGATCCATAATTGTTCTGCCACCCCTGAACACAGCGGGTACAATATTTTTACATATTCCTGAGAATCAGCATACAATATGAAAATTAATCTCTAGGCTAGGACTACACTAAAACTAAATGTTTATTGGTAAATAATTCATAGCATTTGACACTGTTGAAATCTAGCCTAGGACAAGAATTTCGAAAATAAGGTATTCAAGTGTAAAATTAGGCTTGTAAATTCAGATTTGTGTAGGCCTACTTTAGACTAAGCCTCCTTCACCCAGGAACGCGTGGAGTTGCCACTGTACAGCCAAACATCGGATGATATGTCACCTCACGTTCCACCATAACAAGAATTGGGTAATGAAGTTTTTTAAGTTGACCAATTGGATTTTTCAAAACATGTCAGGAGCCAGGAAAAATGCTATTCTTTCTTATTTAACAATGATTAACAAAGAAATAGATGTTATACATTCATCCATAAGGTCATGTCATGTCCTGCTGCCCGCTTCAGGCTCTCATTCATCTGTCTACGGCAGGAGATGTATGGACCAGTACACCGGGGTATCCCACTCATCTAAAAAGATGTACTGGGTTCTTTATAGTGCATACGAGCCGTATGTGTACACTGAGCCTACGGTTTATAGTCCTTATCCGATAAGACTTGTTTCACCAGAACCAATGGTTTAAACAGGCCTCAAACCCATGAAGTTGTTATTGCTATGATGGCGGCGACAACGACGACGACGACAATAATAATAATAATAATAATAATAATAATAATAATAATAATTTGACATTTATAAAGCGCCTGTTAAAGTCACTACCGTAACTTGTCACCGGCGCTGTGGATATGATGTTCACGCATTCAATGACATTGTCCTCCCCTAAGGGTCACGTCATGTCCTGCTGCCCGAAACCGGGGCTACATTCTGCTGTCCACAGCAGGGATTGTGTGGACCAGTACACCGGGGTAACCCCCTACTCATCTCGAAAGATGCACTGGGTTCTTTTAAGTGCACACAGCTATTGTATACTATGGCTCAAGGTTCACCTGCCTAAACCGCTTGGCCATACAACTCACAGAAAATTATGTTCTTTTCAAAACTAAACATCAATATTTTACAATAATTTTTTTTACATACCTGGACATCCATTTGTGTTGCATTCAACTTCTTCAAACGGTTCTCCTTCACAATCATGGCCATCAAATAGTGGTGGTGGATTTGTACAAACTCTATCTCTGGTGATAATATCCCCACCACAGGTGACAGAACACAAGGTCCAAGGTGCCCACTCTGCCCAACCTCCATGAACTGACAGTTTAAGAGAAATAGGAAATATTGTTAAACATTCATAAATCAATCTTTTATGTAAAAATTTAAAATCTAGCTTTAGATAAACGTAAAAAATTGTTCTCTAACTTCCTTAGAAAACATATAGGTATATCACAGGAAATAAAGTCTTTAATTATGGAACAAAAACAATCTCAAATTAACAAAGAAAACAACACATTTTAGAAAAATAACTAAAGATTTAATTGTAGACATATTTCGGATTTTCTTAATCAATCTTCTGTACAAAGAAATGAAAGAAACACTCGTTTAACTAGGCATATATAAAGTAATATGCTAATTAGTATTTAAATTATAAACCTATTACATTACCTAAAAAGGTAATCAACTGTATAATGTAGTGATCATATGTAAATAATAAAATCAATCTATATTCTAAATCTCAGTTTAGACTATCAAATTTTTCTTTTACAACAAAAATTTAAAAAAAACACATATATGGTAAGAATATGTTCATATATGTTTATGATGTGATGTCATCATGACCAAATATAGGCATATCAAAGTGGTTTTTTTTTTTCAAAAAAAATGTATAGTCTGGACTGAGGTTAAAGCTCATGTCCAGACTATAAAATTTGCTTTGACAAAAGTTGGTTAGTTTTTATAGGGCAAGGCACGGCAAAACCACCAGGTTGTAGCCCAGGAAGTTATTGAGAAATAAGCAAATAAACAACAGGAAATATAAACAAGGAAATTTTGGTTATTTTGTTCCATAACATTGGTTATAGATGTCCGATTTCAATAATTGACCCCTCATTTAGAAGCTTACAATAGTGTGATATGTTTTCAATATTAACTCCATTTTTCAAGTTTGCGACAAACTTGGTGGTTTTGCCATGACATGCCTCATATGGTCATGATGACATCACATCATGACTACACATGGACAAATCATTACCATGGTTATATCAGTTTTCTTGTAAAAAACAGAAAATTTGATGGTCTCAAGGTTTAATACAATACTGTATGTATGATACACTGTCTAGCTAACAGAAGAAGAACACTTATGTGATGACAAAATAAGCAAGTTATTGTAAATAAACCAAACTATGCACATACGCAGGTTACGTTTCCCCTGTACTAGTCTTGACAATGATTTTTACATTACATTATATTACAACAATGTGAATTGAGAAGAAGCCCATACAAAAACTCTGAACCTCTGAACCTGAAATTTAAGCTCCAAATCATAGAGGGTAGCAAACAAGATTAACAGTCAACCAAAACAACTTGCTTCCCAACCATTGCTTTATGAAGAATAGTTGTCGAAGAGGAAAAATGTGCATACACTATACAGTTGAATCATTTCGTAAGCTTACAAGAGGTTTCATGGCCTTCTCAACACAAATGGAATCTCAAATTCCTAGACACCGCATTCTATATTTTATTAAATATTGTTCATTAATTTTTTTAAATGGTTCAATAATGAGTTTCTCAGCTGCAACAGCATAAGGACGATTTTGTACAAAACACTGTCTTCATTGTACAGAAAAATCGCTAAAGTTTCCGATTTTGTACAAAAAATTGTCTTCACTGTACAGAAAAATCACTAAATTTTCCGGAATTTCCGCTTATGGGAGGTAAATTACAAAAAATTCACGTTTGATGAAAAAAGTGTTCATGTCCGCTTTCGAGAAGTTCCGCTTACGAGAGCCAAATGATGACTGTTCGGTGATTGTTTATTGACTAATGAGGGGGTCGACTGTGACGGGGTCGACAAACCCATTACAATATAAAATAAACAAGCATAGTGGTGTTACCTGGACATATATGTGTATTGCATATCCTGGTTTTTTCTGCCACACCATAACACCACTGTCCATCTGGGGGAGTGGGGGCTGGGTTTGTACATGTACGGACTTTATGTTGTATTCCTGTTTCGCATTCTTTACTGCATTCTCCCCACTCACTCCACTCAGTATAACCACCATCAGCTGTTGATATTAAAAACTGAATATAAAACTTATCTTAAATAAATAATTGATTAATTGTATAATAATTAAAAATAATATATTTAAGCCATATTATCGACAAACATTTAATGAAGAGAATATCATCACCAGTTTCCTATTAGAAAAGGAATGTCACAAGTTGTTCTTTTAACCTTATTTATATAATACATTTTTGTAAAAGTTCTGGAAGAAAATATAATAGCCCCCTCTATTTTTGGCACTTGCATACAAACGTAGATTTAACAAGATTTTATCTTTTATATTCTATAGTTAATCAAAAATTAACCAATTATTGCAAATAATATTTTGAACTACACATTAAATAGTTCCTACCTACCAAAAACTGATTGTTTTAATAAATTTGCTTTTAACATGACTTGTAGAAAAATAATATACATCTTTCGTATAAGCTTAAAATATCGTTTGAGTATTAATTTAGATGCAATATACGGTATTTGTTTTGTTTTACATAATCTTTTATCAATTTGCATTGTTTTAAATTTACTTTTTGTATATAAGCCTCAAATATTGTTTGAGTATGGAAAATTGAAGTATACTTTATATACAATTATAATATATGTGCTATGTTTTACATAATCTTTTATCGATTTGCATTGTGAATGAGATTTTTCTATTTCCGATCAGACAACACAGTGACAAAAACCCATCAATTTTCCCATATTACATTATACTATTATTTACTAAAATTACATAGTGCTATAATGCTTCAAATGTGTAATATTTAACATTAAATGATGCAAAATGAGGTATCCCTGACCTTGGGAAAATTAATACAGAAAATTGGACTTTAAAGAGACAATCACAAATAAAAATAAGTATTAATTTACATTGCTATTAGTTTAAAGCTGTGTTCACACCATCAATGTTAAGCCTACACAGAATGGAGATAAATTTAACCGGTTGTTAATGGATATGCTAGGGACTTGAATGTGTGAACAGTTAACACAGACACATTTACATCCATTTATTCCAATAGTTTTCAGGCTTAATGACGGGTGTAACAAATATCACACACCAAAACCAAATAAATGACTCCTTTGACCTCGCCTAGAAAGTGAAAAATTACAAAAATAATGTAGGATATAATGTTTCATCAAGAGGCTTCCAGACTTCAATGGACATATAAAGGATATTATAAGGGATTTTTAAGAGCTATAATTTTTGTGTTGACATAAGGCAGGTCTTGGTGCAATCATTAGTTTATATCTGATATAAAAAGATATCTGAACGTAGCTTAAAATATTTTCAGATGACTTGCGTAAAACAATATACAACTTATATATATTAAGCTTAAAATACTTCATGAGTATGATAACTTAAAGTACATATGATAGACAATATCATTATTTTGTTTTACATCTTTTATCGTATAGAATGAATTTTTTTTTTTTTTTTTTTTTTTTTTTTTTTTTGATTTCTGATCAGAGACAATATAGTGACAACCAAGTCATCAATATTTACCATTACATTATACAATTAGTTTGCAAAATTACACAGTGTGATTGATGCATTAAATGTGTAATATTTCACATTGACTGATACTAAATGAGGTACACCTGACCTTGGAAAAACGAATACAGAAAATTGGACTTTAAAGAGACAATCGTAAATACTTGTAAAATATCACTTTACATTACAATTTATTGTTTAATATATTACAGAATTTAAATAGTATATATTTCAAGTAAGTGTCACAATGCTTGTTAAATTGTTGTCTTCACTCAAGGACGGATATAGCGGAGCTCGAAAAAGAGGGCCAATGCCAAGCTGGACAAGAGGTGTCACATTTTAACAGCAAAATGATAGTAATATGCGTGGGTCCAGAACCCATGTAGGGCCCGGAAAACTTCCTCTACAGACGCTCCTTGGTGCACTTTTAGAGGCTCAAAGTGTGCAAAAAAGTCAAAAGAGGAGGCCTGGACCGGATGGGCCTCTTGGATCCACGCCTTTCAGTGCAGCACTTATTCAAGAGTGGCGCTAATTAACAAACTACTTTACATGGCGCCCTCCACACTCTTTCCCAAGTTAGCTATCTCACATTGTTGTGGATATTATTGTAAATAAACATAAAAAAGGCTCTGGTTATTTATTCATTTCAATATTACTTCTTTTTCAATGTGTTACATTCTAGAGCTTCTGGTGCTTATTCTAGAGTGGCGCTTGGCAAAAAAAACCATATTTGACACTTATTCAAGAGGTTTCTGTTTCAAGGGCAGTGAATGGTTATTAAAAAATTTATGATCTGATTCCTTTAATATACTTTAAAAAATGTGTGTCGCCTAAAACCAACTGACCCAATTTTTTTTAAGGCTAAGTATTAAGGACCACATTATACTATAGTCTCATTTACATTGAATTAACATTTGGAAGTCTTAATCTTCCAAGGGTACATCTTACTGTCATTCACACAATGGATTTTTTCGACTTGGTTAGTTAAACCTCCACCATGACATGCTAGCAGGGATCATAGGCTTAACTTTACCATAAAAAATTTCTGCTTGCAACATTTAAGGCATAGAAATAAGCTTAATAGCTCTAGCATTTTTTTAATAAATTATTTAAAATGTGTAATAACTTGACAGAGGATTTGGTGAAACAGAACATTAATAATGAACAGCTCAAGATACAGATCTACACCTGAGAATCAAAGTCTTCAGGCCACATTGTTTGTACATATGTGTCACTGTCCAACAGTGCGATAAAACTCATCCAATAGCGATAAACCAAGGTGATTCAAAAAGTTTAAACTAGTCATGCTGTTCGCATGTGACTTTTAGGCTGGTCAAACTAGTTTGGTAAGTTTTACTGAGCACATTTCTCTTCAGAAAAATAACCAACATGGTAACTTTTTCGGAGTGAGATACCCTGGGCTGTCAGTAGTGGCCTTTTTTCGGTCCAACTTACCAGTGAGTCTTTTATTTTTACCGAAATAAGTGCGAATGAGGCTTAATACACAGCAAAGAGTTACAATACATTACAATACAGTGGAAGAGTTACTTTAATAATGGTAACCTTGGGATATAAAATATAGCTGTTTAATCTAAGGATGACACTATGAGTAATTAAAAGACAAATGAGATTACCTTCACATCTCTTAACGTAGCACTCGCTGGTTGATGTATTACTTCCGATGCAATACTCTCCACCATACATGGGAGGGGGACTATCACATTCACGCTCTCTCACGTACGTGCCTCCTGCTCCACAACTCTGACTGCAGTTGCTCCAACTTCCCCACAAGCCCCAGCTGGCATGAACTGTAAAAATAGTAGAAAATCATTTTTGTTTAATTTATAAAAATATCTAATAATTAACAATGAAAGACAATTTAAATAAAACAGACACTTTTAGATGTAATTTCATATACACTAAAACCCCCTAAATTGATCAGAGAAATATTTTCATAAGCAAATTCCAGACTATCAAATTTTCTTTAACAATAAACTTTGATATGCCTATATATGGTCATGATGACATCACATTAATATTATACATGGACATTGGTTTTTCAATTTGGAAGCTCAGAGTTTTATGAAGATTATTACGTAAACTTATTACTTATTACTTAATAATTCTTAAGATTCTTCAGAATCAACCATGAATTGTATAAAACTCTGAGTGACAATGGCTTTGGGGTTGGATAATACTCACATACGGATCAATATTACCTAATATTGAACCAGTTAAACAGCATAATTGAATACAAATAAAACATAATACATTGTTTCAATCATAAAGTTCAAATTTCCAACAATTAACATTACCACTGCGATTAGTTTCTACGGTATTTTTTAAAAATAGAACAGTGTCGATTTCAAACAGCAAAAAAATTAATAGCAACCTGAGATACAGTCCTGAATGGACAAAAGAATTAGGCCAATTTTGTTTACTTAAGTGCTTAAGGTAATTGATTATGTAATGATTTATGATCTTTTTTCTAAACTATAATTGGCTGCATTGTTTTTTGTATTAACAAAAATAATTTTCTTAAATTTTTTACCCATAAATCTGTTTTTATACTAAAGCTTGCTATTATACTCTTTGAATGGACAAAAACAGTGCAGTATATACCAATTTAATACTATAGAAATGTAATTATATTACTATTGTGTAACCTATTGAATGCTAAACTTGAGCATATCCTGTAATCAGTTTATGTAAATAATTCGCTATCCACAGGGAAACTAAATATTTTGGGCTGGCGGCAAATTTTTTCCTAGCAGAAGAAGACACTCCACAGCAAGTAGAATAGGTGTTGCGAGACAATTTGAGCCCTGCATCATCAGCCTACCTGGGCATAGTTCATCAATACAACTTTCAGCTGTAATCCCTGTCGCAACACAGAAAGCACCACCATACATCGGGACAGGATTGTCGCATGTTCTGTAACGCTTCCTTGCACCCCACCCACATGTTGATGTACAAGTTGACCACTCGGTCCACACTGACCAACCTCCATGTTCTATAAGGTTAGACAAATATTTTGGTTTAAGTTTTTAAAATTTGTACTAGTTTAAATAAACCTGGAACAGCTGAAGGTGCTCTGCTCTTCAAAATCTAAAGGTATCACCAAGAATGTAAAATGAAAAGGGCCCAATTTTAAACTCTGGTGTTTTCAGTGCAAGACAAAATATGCTATGCATAGAATATCCACAGATGTGTTGTATGTGTTGCCATGAAATTGCATGGATAACACCAACTTAATTAGCATGCATGTTCTATATAACCTCTAGAATTTGTCTTGCTGATGTCAATCGAGGTTGTCCTGCAGAGCTTTCTAGTGTAGATGGTAACCCTACCATAGTGTTTCTCTGAAGTTAAGTGTAAAAGGGTAATGTTGCTAGCAGGGGTGGATCCAGGATCCAGAGAAAGGGGGCGCACTTCCCCAGATCAGAATGGGTGTGAGGGTGTGATTCCCAGTTTTTTTTTGACAAGCAAAAATAAACGGCCCCTTGTGCATGTTTAGGTACACTTTTAATGTTACACTTGGTTCATATGTATGTCTATAATTTATTTTTAGGGTCAGCACACATATTATAAGGGAAGGCACGCAAAAAAATTTTGCCAATAACAGGGGATATGCACCGGATGCATCCCCTCCCCCCACAAAATCTGCCTGACTAGTTTAAGCCTACTAACTTTGGAGTGTGGTTCATGAGAACAGTTAAAATAATTAGCTTGTTTAAACTATATCAATATTCCTGTTAACCCACTGTCCTTATTCATTGTCTATACTTACGTGGGCATATAAGGAGATAACATTCCCTACTTTGTTTCGTAGCTCCATTACATTCTTTACCACCATGCATTGCTTGCGGATCGTTGCACCAACGTTTTCGAATCTCTAAACCATAATTACATGTTGAACTGCACATTGTCCAATTTGTCCATTCAGAGAATCCACCATCAACTGCAAACAAAACAAACTTAAATTTATCAAGTAATTATGGTATGGAGAACTCCCATTGATGTATTGCACCAAGGAGAGTGAAGTTAAGGTCGGTTTCGACTAGGCGAATTAATATAACTGAACATAACATGAAGATCATATGTCTGTGCAGTTTCATCTTTCAACCAAAATCCTTAACCAGACCATTCAATTTTCTCTTCAGTTTTTCGCTGCAGTGAATTTGGTAGTTGCGAGGTAAAAAAACGTACATCTAATCAGAGTACTAGAATAAACTTGACACGCCCATGCTCATTGAACAATGTGCACCTAAATATACATTATAAACAATATTTCTTACTTTTCAAATTTTCAAGTATAATTATATGAAACGTAAATTATATAAATTTGCATTCTAATCTATTTCGTCTTTAGCACTATTAAAGTTTCTGTATTAATCTGTTAAAATAAAGGTAAAAATTTGTTGACGTGAAAAATATTGATTCGTGTCAATAAAGTTGAGGGTGTACAATTGTTCGCACTTTGTTCGCTCGATTGAATTTGCCTAGTGGAAAATAACCTTTAACCAATTAATGTGTTTATATATTAAAGCTAGCCATTATACTTTTTGAATGGACAAAAATGATGCAGTATGTACTAAGTTATTACTATAGAAATGTAACTAAATTGCTATTGTGTAGCCTATTATATGCTACACTACTTAGGCCTGACCTTGATTATATCCTGTAATCAGTATATGTAAACAAACTTTTCTCCATTCAGTAATGTATCTCAGTTTCCTGAGTGCTTCTTGTAGAGCTCATCGTGAGTCATTTATATAAAAATTGCAAGTTCTTACTTGGGCATGGATGAGTATTACATTCCCTAACTTCGCCATCTTCCCCAAGACATGGCTCTCCACCGTGGTAAGGTCCATCACAGGTACGGTTCCTCACCTCTACTCCACCTGCACATGAAACTGGACATGATGTCCACTCTGTCCATGATAGCCAGGTACCATTCACTTCGGAATAAAAAAAAGAAGACGATTATATTTATAGTTAAGATGATATTGCTGAAGTGAAACTCTATGATGTTGATAATAATAGGAAGGTTTTGAAAAATGGATAAGCCATTTAGTTGTTAAACTGTTCAAAAATATATCCCCTTTTCTCTTTATAAATATAGTTGACAACCTCATGTTTACTGATATAAAGAGGTTAGCCTAAATAAAATATAATGTATATTGCATTTCTGCCATAAAGTTTCCAATATGACCCTTGGGTTACTATTCTTTATTGTATTATTAGGGTAGGTTACTATTAGAGTATTGGTTACTATTCGATTAGTGGGTTACTATTACTAAACCTAAGAAGACTAAGTATAATGTACTACAGTCTACAGTGCTTTTACGTATTCCATATGACCAGCATGGGTGGTGTGTGAGAGATTCAAAACTGATCTGTGTTAGCTACATGTGACACACATGCGCTGCAGGTATCTGCATTGCAACTGCATGTTACCTGCATGGGAGTTGCCTGCAAGGTTGCTTGCCTGTATTATGCTCATAAAATGTCCATGGGCAACCCACAGGTTAACTGCCTATGAACTTGATGCTGCAAAGTACCTGCATTATAATTGCATGGGAGTTGCCTGCAAGGTTGCTTGCCAGTATTATGCTCATAGAAAATGTCCATATATGACACGTTTCCAGCTTATAGCTACAGATCCACAGGCAACCTACGCATTTCAAATGGGTTAACTCCTACGGGCCTCCTACTGGTGTTCTGCTGGACCTTTCCATAACACCCTCCGAATAGGTAGGTCCACCATGTTAATTACTAGGGAGATCTACCTAGAACCACAGACGTTTATTCAAACTAATGGCTGTATTTTCCTATGTACTTGTAGAACATTGCTGACCATATTCTTGGTAGTATCCATTGATATGGTAGTTTGGATAGGGTTATCCCCGTTAACTACCTTGTCACTACCATTATTTACCATGTTAACAGAGTTTTTTTTTTTTTTCAAAGGGCTGCGGCCAATACTCTGCGACTCATCCGGAACAAGCTTTTAACATGTTAAAAATTTGGTTGCAGGTACATTGGACTTTTGTGCACACCTCCGGCCGACTACAGTCAAGATATATTCTAGGTACTGTTAGGTGCGTGTCATCTGAAGAGACTTCTGGGTAGGTATAATTGTTTCCCGCACGTCACACAGGGCTTGCTCAGAAAGGTGTAACAGGGCATTTAATTTTTTTTTAAATACGACTGTCATCATAAATGGTCAGTCTTCATAATGAAATTGAAAATTGTGGTGACTCCATGGGTTATAAGGTAGTTTTTTTTTTTAATGTGACTCTAATAAGTTTTAAGAGTAGTGGATATATTTGATAACATTTATAGTGGGTTACTATATGAGAGGATTGCTAATATTAAATTGGTTCTGATCAGTGGCGACACCAGGATCTCCCAAACAGCAGGGCCAAACCCCCGACAGGCAGGACACCCCCGACAGGTAGGGCAAGGTTGAAGTAGGCATGTTCCCGGATTTCAATTCTACAAAACAAAAAAAACGTTGCTGAATTTGTACATGCTTTTTTAGGCCATTTTGGGTATTGGAGGCTCAACCAGACCTTCACAATACTCTACAAGGCAAGACTACCCCCGACAGAGGATGGGGTGCAAAGGTCCCTGACTGGGGATGTAGCTCCTAGCGCTCCCTAGCGCCGCCACTGGTTCTGATTAGATGCGTCAGTATACCTGGGCAATATTGTGGATTGCAGATTTCTGTTTCATTGTTTGGTCCAGCACATGGTAGTCCATTATACTGAGGTTCAACACAATCCCTCTCCCTGACCCTCTCCCCTGACCCACATGTCAGTGTACACTCAGTCCATGTGGACCAATCCAACCAGTATCCATTTACTGAAAGAAAATTACACAATTCTGTTACACTAAAGTGAATTAAATAACAATGTTAAGGATGTATTGTCACTTGAAAAATGACAAAAAAATGTATTTTGAAAATAACTTGCTAGTTTTGAAGAAATACATAAGTTATGACCATGAAACTAGAAATTAGGTTATTTTAAAATTATTTACCCCCAATATTGCAATGTTGTATGCTAAAAATCGGCCAAAAACCTCAAAAAGGCTGAAAACCTCTTAAATTGTTATCATTTTTCAGTGTAAAAATGTTATTACACAATTTTTAAATACACTATTTCTATTCTCAAGTTCTTAAATTTGATGTTGCTTTATTATGAGCAAGTTAATTTCAAAATTAATGTCATTAATTTTTTGGTTGTTTTCAAGTGACAATACATCTTTAAGGATTAATTACACAATTCTTGTGCATTAAGTATGAATGTTAAATAAATATATTAAGAAAAATAGTAAGTTATTCCATGTAGACCAGTCCAACCAAGAATAAACACCAAAATGCTTACAGAATAATTGATCTTTTCCATGGGTGTTAATTCAACAGAGTGTTTATTTATGCGGGTATGAATAACCTTTTTGCTAAAAAATGGAATTATGGATACAATGGCTCTATCATTAGATCAAAATAAAACATTTTTTGGAAATTTAGGTGGATTGGTCTCAAATTTAAAATAAAAATTGTAAACAGGCCACATTCACTGTATATTCTGTGATTTTTTTTTTTTATTTTTAGTCTTATTCCTAGTATTTTTATGGGATAACTTTATGTATTTCTTACAATTTTCTGAATAATTTTATGTATTTAGCAAACATAGTGGAGAATATGAAAATAAAAAAATATTTTATCCTGATTTTGAAATTTTTGTTCATTGAAGTTTGGAAAACAAAGAATATTTCTTTACATTAGGTGTACATCACCATTAGAAAGTTTTGTTAAATCTTATGACAATGAATAATTGGATTAGTTTCCACTTGATCGCTTAACTTTACAGCATATTCCTATCGTTTTATAAGCATTTAATGTGAAAAGGAAGTGAGTTGGTTACTTCAAAATTACCCTACATTCCTTTGAAAATGTAGGGTAAAATTAATCAAACACTCTAATGGGAATGTACACGTGATGAACTTTATGGAATCTGATGTGAATATACTTTCTTTCTCAATCTTACTTGGACAAGGGATATTCACACACGGTCTTCCTTCAAAATCACTCCCTATGCAATCTGTGCCATCGCAAGGGCGGATACGTGTCTCGGAGCCTCCTGGTCCGCAAGAAACACTGCAGGTTGACCAATCATTCCATTCTGCCCATGTTCCAACACCTACAATTTGACAAAACATATTATTATTATTATGCTATTATTTCAATATTTTATTGTCTTAGTCATTTGATAAAGATCTCTCTTCAAGACCACTGGAGAGGGTTTTCATGGTCTTTAAAAGCTTTGATTTTTAAGAAGGCAAAATAAAGATGTTTTGTAAGCATAGATGTATTATTTTAATGGCTAGTATGAACTTCCATTGAATAAATAGCTTACATGTTTGTGATGAAGGCTGACGATCATCAATAGTAGGTACTTATTGCAATTCTATAGTGTTAAGTTCACTATTTAGCCATAAATAATAAATCTATTATGACCATAACACTAGAAATACAGTAATTTAAAAAGTATAAACTTATTTTCAGTTTTGTTATTATAAAAATTAATTTGTATCAAGTCTTCACTTATTTCACTATAAAAAAGACAAATTACAAAAAATTGTACTTGTCTTAAACTTCATTACAAAAACATAATTTACATCTGTGATCCAACTGAATACCATACCACCTACCACTTTCAACCTCAATATTGAGTACATATTCCAAAATGAGATTTGCTTAATAGTTCAGAAGTATTTCAGAATTTCCATTAAGAATTATATAAGTCATTTGATACAGGTAATCAAATTCTAAATCTTTTAAAGTGGATGGTATCATGTTGGAGATTTCAGTATTCAATTCAAAGCAAGTGATTATTACATTTATAGCTACTGGCTATACTAAAATAAACTTATGTCATTAAAAATAGGACACATGATATAAAAATGCAAATTTACAAAATGCAATGAAAAAGTCTTTGAACTTCGGAACCATTAAAAGGTTATTCCATAATAGCTACATAAGTCTCCTTTGAAAAAAGTCAAAATTCTTATATAAACATACTTCAAGAGAGATTTGTAAGTTCATTCTTCAATTCAATATTTCTACACTGGTTATATCATCATCCGAAATAGCCAATATGTGGCAGAGCCAAACCAAATGAGACATAAGTCACAAATGCTAGTTTTCCAAAATAGGCAGAAATTTTAAAATGGTCAATTTTTTTAATTTTATTTTATTAAAAAAATATACAGTTCATACATTCACCTTTCATACTACCTTAATTTTTTAAAATGTGATCAAAAAATTGTTAAAAAGTTAACTTTAAAATGGCCTTGCTTAGACAATATATACTGATAAACAATTTTCAAATACATTTTTCTCAAACCTTACTTTTTAAATTTTCGAACTTCGATTGTTCATAACTTCGCAAGGAAACATTGTATGAAACTGATTATAATAATACATATATACTATGGTTTGGGTGCTGGCTCAGTGGTCTTTACTCTCTTTGCTAATACGCACATTCATGGTTTCAACTGCGCATGCACGTGACAAGGTCAGAGCAACACAAATTTCCAACCAACCAATCGCAAGTCATGGTTCTGCATCTTTGTATTACTTAACCTGGCTTCACCGTGGTAATGCACATGAGCAGTTGAAACTGTGAAAGGACTCATTTTTTTATGTTCTCTTCTTGGCCTGTTTTACAATGCAGAGGCCCAGTATTTTGCGCTTTACAAACATACAACATGTAACATTTTCATTAGGCCACCAAACCTTCCATAGACTAACAGTAGGCCCTAGGCCATATTTAATGGAATTAGTATGATGTTTCACACATTCTTCAAACCTTTCAATGTCTTCATTGGTCAATAGGTTATTATTTTCCAAGCATCCTTCAAATCGTTCGAGGTTAAAAATTGTGTTATTACGAGTGATTGTCCGACATTAGTAATTATCAAGGGCAGGTCGGCCTAATTAACTTGACAAAGTCAGAATATTTACATTTCAATATGAATTGAAGGAAAGAGTCTGCTCTTCTTAGAGAAGGTTATGTATAATACAAGTCCCAAAATGTCTAACACTAAAGTAAAGACATAAATTAAATTTTCTTAATTAAAAATGTAGTTTCCTAAATAATCCTCGATGTTAAAATATAGCACTTTGTTAGCAACAAGTCATAAATTTTACATTTAATTGCTTCTTACCACATATTCTAAATTACAACACATTCAAAAAATTATTTACTTAACCCATTTTGCCCACGTTCTTTTAAGATTAATTTGATGAGTCACAAATCTTATATTACTATACTTACCTACTGCTACATGCAGCGAAATTGCAAGAAGTATTAAGAAGACACAACATTTAAAGTAGAAATATGTTGTTGGCGATGATTTTTCAGACATATTTTATGCATTTCTTCATTGTTCTGTAAGAAAACTGAAAGGTCTTAATAATATCACAATCTGTCGAAACCTCGACTGACAACAATCTGCAATTAGGCCTAGGCCTATGTATAATATAATAATGTATAAATTTAAATAATTGCATAGGCTAAAGGCCCGGTCACACTATCACCGATAACACTACCGATATATCGATGCCGATATATCGATACCAATACAAATTAT
>JAOTQE010056102.1:0-19812 GCA_025631205.1 Nesometra sesokonis
AGGGAGCCGGTAGAGGGTGAATTTTTTGGGGGAGTCCAGGGGCATGTTCTAGGATTTGCTTCGCAGCATTCACTTACAATTTGTAATTACTAGTTTAATTTATTTTTACTTATAAAACAGTAGGGGAAGCATACATTAACCGGATCTATCACCACTCAGAAAGATTATTGACAGAATGGCTGGTAAGGGGATGTTTATCTTCAGAGATTGAAAAACTGTTATGTGTTTCACTGTAAGATGGCAAGAAGTTGTTTGACTTCAAGTAGGCTAAAAGCAGCCTAGAGAATACATATTTAGATATGGCCTTGCGATGACCTTTTTACACAATATTCTAGACAAGTACATAATTACTTAATTGGTCTGTTGTTATTTATCTAATTTATACCATAGTGCTCCACAAATGTCAGGCTTGAACTCTGAAAATAGAGTCATCTAAAACAGCTAAAATTTGTTTAGAATGTTTGTGTGGTAACATTGTATAATATTTTTGAACATTTAAACATTTAAAATGTGTTGTGTAGAGCACAGAATGCTTGTGGATTATGAGTATTGGCTACAACAACTTTTAGTGTCAAGTATAAAACTGAAAATTTGTTTCCTCTTTGACAAAATGTAATAACTCAGTGCTTAAAACAAGTAAAATTATTGTGGAATAAAACAATATCAACCCATTCTCAGGCATTAAGCTTGGTTTTCACTAGGACACAACACAACTACGTAGACGCAACGACAGAAAGCGCCGCAACGCAAGGATTTTTTTCAATTTCAAGTGGGAGCCGATGACGTAACGCAACAGAATTTGCATAAGACTTCACATACAGTAGGTGCACTGCTCAATGGCCAAAATTGAGGGCAATTTTTGCATGAAAACAATATTTAGCATCATTGTTGGAAGGATGACCAAGCCTTCTCGTAGTCTAAAAACCTAAAATAAGTTAGACATTACAAGCTGAAATTAAAGGTAACTTTAAATAATTTGATGTGATATGTGTCAATATTCTTGGATACACATCTCTAAATCATCAGCCTGGTAGCTAGACCATTGAATTTGCAACTAATGGCAGGAGACATTGAAAGTCTTGAATGTTGTCTCATTTAAAAAAATGATTCTGTTTTTCAGTGGGCACATGTTCTATCCATGTATCACTCCACAAGTGTTTTGTTTCCTTCCTTCCTGTAGTTACTATGTAATATTGGCTATCGTCCAATTTTGTAACCCTCAATTGTAATATTATGTATTAGTAGTACTTGTGCAATTAATGACATCCTTATTGAGGTAAAATATTTTATGAGAGAAGCAGATCAAGATAATTTTAAACATTTTTATAAATGTAAAATGTTAACATTCAATTTGGCTTGATATTTACTTGTTCTTGACCAAGACAATAAAATATGTTTTTCTCTTATTTCAAAGAAAGTGTCTTTAAAACATCTTACTAAAATGCTACAGTTGAATGACCTTGTGCAGACAACTCTAAAGCGGGCACCTCCCTTTGAAAAAATAACTCTGTTAACATGGTAGATAATGGTAGCGACAAGGTAGGTATAGGTAGATAAAAGGGTTAACCCTATAAAAACTACCATATCGGGACCAAGAATTTGGTCAGCAATGCTCTCCAAGTATACATAGGAAAATAGTCATTATTTAAAATATACCTTAAGGGATCAATAACATCAACGGACAGGTTAATTATTTACTACCTTACTAGGTAGTTTTCAGTGGTTCTAGTTAGATCTCCCTAGTAATTTAACATTTTTTTACCTCTAGTACAGTAAGCGGCCACTTCTCATAAGTGACCACAGACAATTTTGGAAATTAGCAATTGGATGTTTTTTCTCTGATAATTTACTGTGCCACTCGCAATTGGCAACTCAAAAAGTTTTTGCTTTTTTGGTGACAATACAATTTATAGTATACAAAATCCTTTTAATGGTTTTATTTTATTTGTTTTTTTTAATAGTAAAGCAAAGTATTTTGAATGTTCTACCATCACCAGGAAGCTTTTCTAGTGATGAAAACAAGAGATAAATAAGGGGAAGTATTGTATAAATGATTTTAAAGAATTTGGCCCTTTGTAAATCAAAAATTTTATGTGACAACCTTCAATAACGGTAATTCCATGTAAAATCAATCAAGAATCTTCCTCAATCTCTTGGATGTTTTTCAAATTTTTTGAAATTTGGTTTGCTACCATATGTAATTAGGCACCGAAACTGAAATTTCGCCTAAATTTCTCACTAAAATGCTTCTAACTCAAAAACTACTAGAGTGCCCATCTTCAAACTTTCAGGATATTTCTTTATATCATGATACATATCTCACAAAAGTTTGAAGGAAAACAAATGTGATATTTTTTTTTATTCAACTCACTAATTAGTGGGCCGAAACCAAAATTTTTCAGTTCTAGTCGTTTGATATGGTAGCAAACCAAATTCTGAAAAAAAATCCAAGAGATTGAGGAAAATTCTTGGTTGATTTGACATGGAATTACCCATAAGGGTTTCCGCTTATGGGAGATTTCACCTGTATGCTAATAATAGTTTGTTTTTATCAAAGCATGATCAAACTACAAGCCTGAAATTCTATTGAGATGCGTCCTGTCCTAACTAAGCAACTGACAATGGACTGGCTGACCAACCAACCATTAAATTCATTACTAAGAAACTACTAAAATTCAAATCAATAATAATATAACTAATATAGTTATATAGCTAATATAACTTTAAAAAATTGCATATTAAAATGTTTTGAGGGCAGTATATAGTGACAGATCATTCTGTAGAGCTGTTCGTAGAATGGACAGCTCAACTTCAAGTAACTTACTCTGAAAATTTTTTGATCGGATAGAAGAAAATTTTTAGTCGTCTTAAAATTCTACAAACCAGATGAACATTCTCAATCTTAAGTGAGGTCTCTTTACAAAATGAGCCCATCCCATCATTGTTGACAACAAATTGAGATAATCACCAAAATAGTTCTGAAGTCATATTTCTGATAAATTTTGTGTAAATTTTTTTTTTGTTTATTTCGTGTCACATCCAACAGCGAGTTTTCTCACCAACCAAACCAAGTCTCATTATGAGGCTTGGGGAATGGCGTTGTTAAGTCGTGGGAACCAACCATTCGTTCAGCCAGGTTCAATCCCAGGATCTCGGGATTGGAACGCAAGCATGCTAACCACCAAGCTACAGCGCCACTTTTTGTACTATATTGCATTTCATTCTAACATACTTTTTAGGTCAGTATGTAATAAATAAATACTTTTATCCATTATTAATTATAGTTGATTTTTATCATCATAGTATACTGTAAACAAGTCTTTAAAAAGAGCCTTGTATTGAAGTACAGTGTACAGGTGTCAGTTAAAACTAAATATAGAATATGTGCGAACTTGTTGTTACAATCTGACAAATTCAGCCAGCTAGAAACTAAATACAGGAAATGCGTTCAAAGGCTTGTGTTAAATAGCGATCCGCAGTTCACCAGGTGCTCAAATGAAGAAACTTAAGATTTCCTCTGCAATTATTGATTTAGTGATGTGTGGACTCAGATACCAAAATACTAAACTTAAGACGTCTTCAGCAAATATTGATTTAGTATAGTAATTTACATGAAAACTTCACATTTGAAACAGTGCCGTACTTCAGCATGTGAAGTTATGCACATCATACATTAGCCAAATTGTTGTATAACATTAATAATGACTACATAGCATTTTATAAAATAAGCAAAAATATTTTTAGAAAAAAAGCACTGCAACCAAACCTGGTCTATTTTCATTTGTTGAAATTTTAAATAAGTTTTAATTGATAATTTAATGAAAAGATCCTCCCAATTTGTTTTGTAAACAGCTTTGCCCTTGTTTTCAGATAAATCATACTCAACAACCCCATGCGTTATTTATGAGTCCATTGTTTATATATTTATGTTGTCATATTATATGGTAAGACAATTTATTTTTAAACCTTATTTTTAGTTTTCAAGTTCAAGTTCGATTTATTCAGAAAAGTTCAATAACAACAACAACATCTGAAAATGAACATTACAACGAGCGCAATGGTTTTAAACGAATCCCCCATTTAAATTAATATAAAATAAAATAAAAGTTTACAATAATAGTATATAAATTATAAATGTAAATAACCTAATTATGTAACAGGGGTCTCACTTGTACAAACCTTTCACATTTTTTTTAGACTCCTTTTTGTCATTATCTAAATCACCTCAATTCTATTGTAATATTAAGTATGATGATGATGAATAAATCGTATCGTATCGTAAAATCTGACAAGCAAGGTTGAAGTTCAACATCAGCCTTAAAAGGCATCCTCATTAATGGCATTTTGGGAAAAAAAAGTAAGTTTTATGAGTTTGTCAGATCCAGCAATTGAACTGCAAAGTCAGGATACAAAATGCATGAATAGGTTGGTTAGTATTTTCCAGTAGACAACTGCTTGGCAATGGGACCCACTCTCAATTAACAGCTGTTCTAATTTGTCAATGCAAATCAGCCTTTAAGAACGTTATTTTGCAAGTTAGTGCAATTTCTTTGGTCCAAGTCTCAGTTCGGCCTCATTTGCCATCATTAATTAACTGGGCATGGACATTACTTCTTAACGTATGCTCGATATTATTTTTATGTGATTTTAATGGGATTTTCTAGATGTTTCTTATAGTTTTTTTCTTAATTCCCTTTTCCTTGGAAGTATGCAGTGTATGCATTTTTCATTACCTGCAGTTTCTTATCACTGGTTCCTCTTGAGGACTGAGATTTATAAAAAAATTTTTGTGTCAATATTCAAATTGAGTAATGAAAATAAATTTGGAATTTTACTGCTACATGGATTATTCTGCATAGTATCATGCTAAACTATACTATAATATATTCATTGAAGATTTCCTCATAAAATATTGATTTAGTGGTTGACAACCTTAAAACCAAAATGCTAAACTTTGGATTTCCTTTGAAAATATTCATTTAGTGCTATGTGAACCAGGAGGCCATTTGAGTCTGTGTTCTTATTTGATGTGCTGCTATTTGTAATTGGCAATTGCAGTTTGTGATATAGCTTAGAGATATGTGAACCAGGGTGCTATTTCAATCTGCATCTTGTTGTACATAGCTGCTATATATGACTGGAGATTACAGTTTGCAATATTGATTTAGAGCTACAGTATGTGAACCAGGGTGCTATCTCACTCTGCATTCTTTTGTTAGCTGCTATTTGTAACTAGAGATTATAATTTGCAATATAGATTTAGTGCTATGTGAACCAGGGTGCTATCTCAACCTGCGTTCTTTTGTTAGCTGCTATTTATGACTGGAGATTACAGTTTGCGATATTGATTTATATGAACCAGGATGCTATCTCAACTTCATGTGCTACTATTGATAACTGGAAATACTACATTAAACCTATTTTGTGGTATAGATTTAGTGTAATGTGAACCATGATGCTATCTTTACCTACGTTGTCTTTGTTGATGTGCTGCTATGATGACAAGAGATACTACAGTTAACCTATTTTACATTATTGATTAAGTACTTGTACGTGAACTAGGATGCTATTTAGATATGCAATTTCTTTCTGTGTTGCTATTTGTACCTGAAGATTACAGTTTGCAATATTGTTTTAGTACTATATGAACCAAGATACTATCTCGATCTGCATTTTCTTTCTGTGCTGCTATTTGTACCTGAAGATTACAGTTTGCAATATTGATTTAGTACTATATGAACCAGGATACTGTCTCAATCTGCATTTTCTTACTATACATGGTGCTATTTGTAACTGAAGATTACAGTTTGCAATATTGTTTTAGTACTATATGAACCAAGATACTATCTCAATCTGAAGATTACAGTGTGTGTCAACCAGAATTCTTGCTCAATCTGTATTCTCTTACTAGATATGCTAATATTGATGACTTGAGATATTATAGTAAACCTATTTTGTGATAATTAGCAAAGCATAAGTTTATACAGGTGCTTCAGTTAAGATGGTCATGCTGTTATTTGATTCCAAGTATCGATTGCTTGACATTGTCGGTAGCAAACACATTTAACGTTTACTCACGTAGAACTCAGTTCTGATTTTGATATACTTATAAGCATTATATTTGAATTCTTTCAACAAAATTTCAAATAATCTGCATTGTCCTTTTGGTCATTCTTCGAGAGACAATGAGTATGGCTGGGGCGATAATCCAAATTAGTGACAATTTCCTTGTTTTGATTTGGTAAAAAATGGTTTTTTTTTATCTATTTTACGTCTGCATTCCCTTTCTTGCAGAATTAGGAAACATAATTGATTTGCTCCAACCAAAGTCTGTAAACTTGATCTGATGTGAAGGGGTATTGGAAGATTTATATTTTTTAAAATCTTGTGTCATATTCAACAGCAAATTTTCATTTTCAAAGTGAGAACTACATCACGCTTATTAAACATTATGAGGCTTTGGGGGTGGCACTGTTAGGTCTTTGGAAATAACGTAGAATGCAGCTAGGTTTGAACCTTGGACTTTGTGGTTGGAAGGCTAACATGTTAACCACCATGCAAATGTGCCACTCCACAAGCAAGCAATAATATGCAAATTTAGAAATAGAAAAGTTGATGTGTTATGCCCGTTTTACTGTCGATTGTTAATCCCTAAAACAGTGATTTGAATCGTCGTTTTCGATTGTTAATTTTGAAAAATGACAATTTTCACAACGATCAACAGGAAAAATGGTCACTTTCGATGTTAAAAAATGTTTGACGATTTGGATCGTCAAAGTTAAACCGAGATCAGCTTTGACGATTTAGATCGTTAAATTTGGGTGCTTGCAAGGCAACATTGCCCGCTGTAAGAATTGACATGTTTGGGACTAGAAGTAAATCACACATTTTGTTTATTAAATTTTCGGGAGTTGTAACTTGCTTCAGCAATAATATATAATTATCTAACGAGTATATAAAAAAATTGCAGTTGAAAAGTTTGTTAAATTTGTTTTATTGTGATTTTAATTCACAACGAAGATTTACGAATTTCGTTGCGCACAATGTAGTAAATAGCGGAAAAATAGCGGTCTAGCGTGATTTAAATTTTATTGTTAATTTTTTTAACTTTTTTATAACGATTCAAACCACCGTTTCAAATTGGCGATTTTGCAATAAAGATTGACAGGAAAACAGGCTTTAATGCATTTTCAGATCAGGAAATATATTTGCAGAAATAGGAATGTATAAAATATTTTAATCTTCAGATTGTGTGAAGATTTAACTTAAAAAATGTTAACTTTTACAGAAGGGTGAATGACTTGATAATAATTGTAATATTGACCCGCTAGTGCAACTGTCCAACATACTTAGGCTAACTGCAATCAACTGAATCGCTGTTCAGGATTTGGCCATCACACTATTACCCAACTATATACAAAACTAGAGTTAATGTACCGATCTTATACATTGATTAAGTTATTAGCTTGTCGGCTGGCTTTCACGTTAAGATTAAGAGCCGGGATAAACACGCGGAGGTCGTAATTAGCTGAATTCTGTGACAGCAAGAAACATCATTGCGATCAAAATTTTAATTGGTTATGGTGATGAGAATAAGTTTGGATGTTGCTACTTTATTGTGGATTATCAGTCATTCTGCCGATTATCTTGTGCAGAATGGATAATGTGTTCATTGAACGGCTGATGAGATAAAAATAGCGCATACAAAGATCTTTACATCGTCAGGGCCTTACATTAAATTTTATTGTACAGTAGCTTGTTTGAGTCATCCTATTAATAATAAAATACACCACATACTATAATGTGCACTTCGGTATGTTATGTTGTATCTTTAAATGTAAGAGTTCTTGTAAGTAAAACCCAAAAAAAATTGCTTACTTTTTAAATACGTTTGATTGACTATCAGTCAAAATCGTCAATACGAGTGGCTTGTGTTGTAAATACTTGTTTCTGGGGTTTTTTTTGTAGGCACCACCAATAGTTGAAAGTTTTCTGCTTTCTGAGAAGAAGGCTGTTATTGTATATACGACAATTGTATCTTTATAATTTTTAACATGGAATGGTAGTCATTGGATACCAATAAAATAAAATTGAGAACTAACTAATGTACATGTATGACCAGTTAGTTAATAAAATTCTAAGTACTAGTAAATCAATTTAGTTAATTTAACCCAGAAACACAAGTCTGCCCTCAATCTTGTTTACTCACTGATCAACATGCATTGTGTGTTTTTATTTTATAAAATCAAAATTTGTTTTGTAATTTGTATTTTCAAAATTTGCTCTAAAACTTACATCATGGATTGGCTACAAAATGCCAGGTATCTAGATCTTATTAATAATCAGTGAATCGTGACCTGCATTTGAACTCTATTAATAGAAACTCGCAACATAAATTTAATATTAACAGTTGCTTTCCTGAATAAGCTTCATACCTGCTTACGTCTTTGACGAATTGAAACGAGAAGTGAACACATGCTAGCCGTTGTAATTCCATGCTTTTACGAATAATACAGGGAACATTTTTACAGTTGGCTTTGTGTCGTTGTTTTCCAATGAAGGCATTTCATGCAAAATGAAGCTAGGATTGTCAAAACTAGGTATGTGTGCGAATTGAATAAAAATGATGGTGTGTAGCCCATGCATGGAATACTCCTGCATGCAAATTGCACAATGTTTTTTTTGCTAGACTTATATACATATTTTTTAAGGAAAATGTTATTGCATAATTTTATTGTTTTGTCGTAATGTTTTCAAGGGCTGTATACCATTACTATGCTCACACTAGGGTCAATTTTTTTCTTAGCCAAAATGGCTAAAGGTTGCTGATGTTTTTTTAGCCAAATTATAAATTCTTTAGCCGAATTTCTAAAATTGATAAAAATGGCTGTAAAATGGTCAGTTTTTTTGGCATTTTCATTTAGCTAATTTGGTGAAAGAGGTCTATTTTCTTTTTGCCAAATTTTAATTTAATTTTATTTCGTGTCACATCAAAAAGCAAGTTTTACTCGCAACTTACAAGATGAGATCTACGATATGCTTTCTAAACCAAGTCCCATTATGGGACTTGGGGAGTGCCGTTGTTAAGCCATGGGAACCAACTTAGCTTTCAGCCAGGTTTGAACTCAAGACCTCGGGATTGGAAGGCAAGCATGCTAATCACCAAGCTACAGCGCCATTCCAAATGAGAATTCCAGTAGCCATTGGCAACTTGGCGAATGGTTAGAGTATCAACTCGGCCATAACCAACCATCCTTTAGACTGGAAAGTTTAGGTTAAGAAGTTCACTTTACCTGTTCACATTGAATTCATGATTTTTGGACTTTTGAAAAGGTCCAGTTTAGTATGAAATTAGTTTGTCGAAGGATCGTTTTGGAAGATGTATTGTCAATTCGGTTTGTTTACAATGCGATACGCCACCTATCGGTTGCCACAGACAGGCCTATTTCCAACTTCAGGGTTGACATCGCGGCTGAATTTTTAAGTGTGGCAGTGTGTGAATAGCATTGTGATGCTTCTCTTAATGAAAACTGTGCCAAAAACGGAGGATGAATTCAATGAAAAATATTTACTGATCATTTTGCACTGTTACTGTACATACAGTACTACAAATTGGCAAAAATCTATCAAAAAGTTGGAAACCTCTATAATTTGTATTATTAAATTATTATTTTGGGTGTTAGTTTAATATAAGTTAATTTCAAAATTAATTTGGATGGCTTTTTTGTCATTTTTAATTGACAATATTTTAAGAATTTATTAATTAATCTCTTTATTTATTCTTTTTTAGCCGTCTTTTGAATGTCTGCCGACACGTTATTTTGGACTTGAGAAAATGCACAATGTGCATCCTTATTAGAAACTAAGGGAACAAATTTGAAAATACGCTTTTTCAGTGTTTGGTTTCTTCATTCTTTGAATTCTAAGGTTTTAAGGTTCCTACTTATTGAATTGTTTTTTTATTTTAGTGTACATTTTGTCTCTTTAAGCATTTCTCAAATAAATACTGTATTTATACTTATCGTTAAGTTTGCACAAGTTTTAGTTACAAATTAACCATGTAAAATTCCTGAAGGTGTTAAATGCAAACAAGTGGTCACTCTTGACCTCACGAGACATATAGTAATGTTGATTGATGTTATTGTATTAATTTATTTTTTATTTCGTAAGTATTTCATTTTTAGATCCTATGCAGGGCCGTAGCCAGAGTTGAAAAACAGACGAGGTGAAGTCTGGGAATAACGTAGGATTCCAGGGACTGAAACCCTCTGTTGGAGGTCAGAGGATGAGTCCCCTTTAAAAAGCCACTTTTGAAAATTTCAGACGAGGCGACCGCCTCGTCTACCTCATGCTGGCTACGGCACTGCTATGCTGAGGTTATGGCTCATGTGGTTTGCTTATTTCCAGTTTCTGCAGAGTGAAGTGGATGAGAGTGTCTTACTCCACCTGGATGGGAGACACTAGCCCATCACAGGTTACAGTACATCCCAGCCATTTACCATTTCCCATTGCGTAGCTGGCTAGACTGAAGCAAATGGATGAAGTGCATTGTCCAAGCACACAAGCAATTGAAAATTCCGAGTCTCAATATCCCGACCTCAATTGGGATTCTGAACCACTACCATTGTGCCAACTGCTCTCACATTCTATCGGTAGAGGTACTGTATTTTGGTATTCTGAACCACTACCATTGTGCCAACTGCTCTCACATTTTATCGGTAGAGGTACTGTATTTTGGTATTCTGAACCACTACCATTGTGCCAACTGCTCTCACATTCTATCGGTAGAGGTACTGTATTTTGGTATTCTAAACCACTACCATTGTGCCAACTGCTCTCACATTCTATCGGTAGAGGTACTGTATTTTGGTATTCTGAACCACTACCATTGTGCCAACTGCTCTCACATTCTATTGGTAGAGGTACTGTATTTTGGTATTCTGAACCACTACCATTGTGCCAACTGCTCTCACATTCTGCTTAAGACACTGTGTTTTTTTTTTATAGTATGAATATAGCTTAATTAATGGAATTTGATCTGCAATGCATTATTATTACCTGGAGAAATCATTAATTTATTGTTGCATTTTCTTGTTATTTTGTGTTTGTTTGCAATATTTCTGTGGAAAAAATTTATTAATATTATCATAATTTATGGGGTTTGATCAAATTTTTGTGAAACTATTTCATTTGAGAATCATTCATTTTTTGCTGTCATTTGTTTACTAAATATTTGTTTTTTTTTCATTTCATATATTGTAATGCTATTCATTTTGAGGGAATTTATTATTACGAGTATTAGCATAATTCATGGAAATCGATCTATTTTTTGCATTACTATTTCCTGGGAGAATCGTTATTTTTCATTCTTGAGTTGAATCTCTTTAAATTTGAAAGTGGCATGACGTTGTTCTTGAGTTGCAATCTCCGGAGATACGCCGTAGACAAACATCCTTGATATGTGTTATCTACCTTAAGTACATAATGTAATTCTTTATTGCTACATTGAATTGATTTCAAACTTCTGTAAAAGGTGTTTTTCATCTCTTTTGGATGGAATTATGCTTGGTACAGATAAGTCAAATATATTTTCAGTCCATATGTTCTATCAAGAAATTTGTATTCACCTGTAAATTGAGGCAAAGCCCTGCTTACTGTAGTTCTTCGAAGCTTGTTGATTGATTCATTATTTATATAATATTAAATGCTTTGAGGGGGATCCTATCCTAGGCCTACCTAGCCTAGGCCAGGCCTATGTCTTCTAAATTAAAATCCATGTCCTTCTCTCGTACATGGATGTAGCAACACAAATTTGAGGGTGGGTGGCAAATCTTTTGAAAGTGGGTGAAAAAAATGTTAAAACTCTGCTATTTGATCAGTTTGAATCCTTGGGGTGGGTGAGTCAAATTTAGGGTAGGTGGAAAATCATGAAATAAGCTTTAGGATGGGTGGAAAGTTCTAAGACTGGGTGCTGCCGCCCACCTCCACCCACCATAATTACATCCATGCTCGTATATATTTTTGAAAAACATTAATAGCAACTCTTATAGATTTCTATGAGTTAGTAATTATTTAATAGGTAGTCAATTATGCGAAACGCCAAATTTTCAAGTAGTTAGGCCTAGCTTTTGTGGGTTGTGCAATTACAGCATAAAAACAATTCTATTGCTTGGTGAGGTGACGACATCAGCTAATATTGTACTATGGACAGTTCAATATTATATAATATTGAACCGGTCAAAACGGCATAATTGAATAATATGCAATACTGAACCACACATGAGTAATATTTAACCCCACAAGATCACCTGATTTTTCCACATGACAATTTTTTATTTGAAACTGGATGCGCATATCTTACACGGCAGGAAAAAATTTTGAGCTGCACACTGCAGTCTACTGTAGAACCACCCTCTAAATTCGACATTGTACACAATTTTTCTGTTGATTATGCAGAATTACTAAGTACTATTATAGATAGCCGTAATACTCATAAATTCACAAGAATTTTTGTTGATTATCGCGAATCAAGAAAAAACATGGATTTACATTTTAAAGACTCATGCCTAGGCTAGACCCTGGAAAATCTGAACTTGCAGGTAAACTATTTGAATAATAATTATAATATTAAATGCCTGTTTTCAGGGATACCGAAAAATATTGTACTCGCTGTGGCAAAATATTGAAGTCATCTTTGACTTATTCAATATTTTTTCACAGCTCAAACAATATTTTCATTATCCCCACCAAAGGCATTCAATATTATAGAAATATTTTAACAGTGAAATCTACACCAGTTGCATTTGCCCATAAAGCACATAATCTGTTTTGTTTAGTCATGCTGTTTTATTGATTACAATATTTTTATACTTTTATGGTGCTTAAATTAATTTGCATACAATACAAATAATAAAAGCAATGCATAAATATCATTACTTTAAGTACAGAAAAGAAAAATCAATAAAGAAAATATAGTACTCAACACAGACTCCTAAAACTGACCAAATTTCATGGTATACCGGACATTTCTGTAATGTCCCAAAATCATGAAATCATTGTGAAGCTCAAATTTTCTTTGAAAAAAAAACTTAAATATGTACAATAGGGGTTTTGTTAATTTTTGCTTAAGAAGGCAATAACTGTTTCACAGCAGTTAATTTTGAAAACCATTTACAGATTCCACACCTTTCTGGCCATATTCATAGGTGGATAAAATCCGCAAATAGTCAGAAATTTTTACCGGTTACCAGCTATTAACAAAACCTCTGATTATGACATGGATTGTATCATTGGCTTGGGTATGTCAGATTTTTTTTTCAAATAAAATGTGATAGTCTGGATTGGGCTTAAGGCTAGAGCTCAGTTCTATATATACTATATATGGTCATGATGATGTCACAACATGACCATACATGGATATGTCATTACCATATATGAATATCATCAAAGTTTTTTGTCAAATAAATTTGATAGTCTATATTCAAATATGGTAATGGTATTTCTATGTATGGTCATGGTGTGACATCATCATGACCATATATAGGCATTGACAGTTTTTTGTCAAATAAAATGTGATAGTCTGGATTGGTCTTTACATGTAACCCTGGCTCGCTTGGAGTATTGTGAGGATTGGGCTCCCGGAGTTTATTACTTGCTTTTATCCGTTGCAAGGAACCTTATCTGCAATTGCTTCTCCCCACCAAGGAGTGTTGCTGTAACGGGTGCCTAGGAAGTTTGCAATGTCAGTACACCGATTTATATCAAATAGCAAAAGACACTTGTGTTAGGATAATAATCTGCAGATCACCCTGAATCTTAGTTGTATAGAGTGCTATTATAAAAGTCCATATTATTATTTCTTTAGTTTTATACTTATTAAAAAAATTGATGGCCCAACAGGTGGTCCATTGTGGCGGCATTGACTGTACTAAGACAGCATTAATATTAATAAGGCTTACAGATTAATGTAATGCATTACAAAGATTATCCGCTTAAAATACTATTTAAAACAAATCCCTTTGGAAAAAATAACACTTTCCAACAAGTTGGATCTACCATGTTTATTTACTAGGAAGATCTACCTAGTATCACAGGGAACTACCAAGCAACTAGGTGGTATATTTGTTGATGTTATTGATATCTTTAATAAGTAATTGATTGTCATGGTGTCAGTTCTACTCTATTGCAGGGTTTACCCTGATAATTTCTATATCTACCTTTTGACACCATTATCTACCATGAGTAATTATTCAAAGGGATGGTTTTTGCCATAGCCATAAGACGTGATCTAAAAACTTTGAGAACCAAAAACCGTATTCTATGTCTACATTGTAGAAGTCCAGTTTTATGGAGCCTTAACCATATTAAAAATGCTATTTCGTTATCTTTAAATCATAGAATCGCCCTTGAAATTGTATTACAATGTATAGAACTCTACATATAAATATTGTAATTGAGTTGATTTTTATGGATCTTAACTCTCTTTCATTGGTTATTTTTTTAGGGATTATCATTATATCATTAATATTTAATATTTTTCATAGTATTTTTCACTTTATTATTGGGATCACCATTTTTACAAGCTCTTTCGAGTTTCATGCGTGTCTCATTTTCATCAACTATCTATAATCTCATTGTATATTTTGCATTGTATTTTGATAAATAAAGATTTGTGAACCACTTTCCAAGAATTCGTTGGATTCACAATGTAGTGCACCAGCTATCGGTTTCCACGGATAACCCGATTTCCAACTTCGGGGTTGACATTGCATCTACTGCGCTATGCAGTCTAGCACTGGCTTATTGAGGATTCCAAAAATGGCAAAAGCGGAGAAAGAATTCAACGAAAAACGGTCTAAATAAAAAAGAGTGTTGTTAGTCTTGGACAGTAAACACGAAAAGTCTACACACTATATACAAGCTAGGCAGCTTCGAATATGGATGGAGGCCTGCTAGCCGCTAGCCCAGCCTTTTGTTGATGGCGACCTTTTCCCATAAGGCATTGCGGATTTCGGCCTGTCCTGTGCAGCTGATAGGTGGCGCAGCTTATTGTGATTCTACCGAATTCCAGGGCAGCCAACATTTCTGGGCAATCATAATGTAATATCATGTTGTGTTGGGGAAACAAGATTTTACAAAGAGCTTGCTCCAATGGCAAGCAAATACTTTAAAGTTCTACGAAGGTCTGATAAATAAATGTTTTTTTTTTGTTTTTTCAGATAGTGGGATTGAAAAGATACCTTCCCGACCCCTTCCCCACACCCCCATGAACCCCGAGATCTCAAAATGGAACTCCACAGATGACATATTCAACCATGACCCAGATGTATTTGTTATATTATATGATTTTATGGGGAGTAGTGATGGCCAGCTAGGTGTTAAAAAAGGTAAACAACTTTTTATGACATTTTGAAATTGATTGATATGAAGTGTTGTTCTGTTGAAATGTCTATCTTCTTCTAACCATTCACATGATGTAGGTTGTTAAGGGCCTGTTCGGCGGGTAAAAAATTACCGCTTACAGAAACAGAAAAAAAATACAGCTCCATAAAATTTAGAGCTGTGCTAATCAACCTATGCTCTGCCTAAAGCCACTTTCACACACAAAATATTGTATTGTTGCTATATCCATGCTGGGGCATTAATACCAATCTAAGCTCTTTCACATAGAAGGCTAAATTTTGGTGATATAATGGCTTCCTGTGTGAAAGGGTGAATGGAAAGGTGTAAAATTGGCAATCTTAATTAAAAGGGTCATTCAGCTCCGCTTCACCATGTAAGCCGGCATTATACAGTGGAACCTTTAACATACATCCGACCTAAACCAGTAGTGAATACTTACCAACATAAGACCAACAAATATATGCCTTTTGTCTCTGAACACAAGAGAATACCCCTCAAAAAAAGATGAATGATGGTGTCGGTCTTACAGTTTAACCTCCCGTAAGCGGACACCCTTGGGTCCGGGAAAAGTGTCCGCTAACGGGAGGTGTCCGCTTATGAGAATTTCGGCCGATAGAGGGCTAGAGTTTTAAAATTATCGTCCTTATGTCTCACATTTCACGGCTTTCTCAACACAAATGGCCTCTCGGTTGTCTAGACACCGCATTCTATATTTTTATTAAAGAATGTTTATCATTTTTAAGATTGGTTCAGTAATATGATTCTCAGCCATTACAGTATAAGGACGATTTTGTACAGAAATTTGTATTTGTTAATGTTATACAGAAAATCACTAAATTTTCCAGGATTTCCGCTTATCAGAGGTAAAATAACATACAAAAAAATCGAAATTTAAGACAAAAAGTGTCCACACCCGCTTACGGGAGGTGTCCGTCTATGAGAGGTACCAAATGCATTGATTAGATAGGAAGAACAAACAAGTCTTTCAATTATGGTCCGTTATGGGAGGTGTCTGCTTACGAGAGGTGTCCGCACAGGGAGGTTGAACTGTATATAGATAAGTATCTCACTCACAGACTACCAACACCACTTCTAGTTTGTGTAATGTAACAGTAATATGTTTAGGATCTGGGCCGGTGTAACAAATGTCGCCCCTTTGCCGACATTGAAAGGAAGGTACCCTTTCATTCACACTAAAGCCAGAATTCGTGAATTACCGCAATTTTCGTGTATTTCAGTTCTGTGTGAAAGGTGTTTAAGAGATAACATAATAATAAATCTTATTGAGTATTTAAAAAAAAATGATGTAGTTTGACAACCACAATTTTTGTTAGGCCTTGTCTCTGTTATCAATTGCCAGCCTTCATATAATTAATTTACCAAGTAATACTAGCGTTAATGTCTACGGAATTGTGTATGCATAATAGGAGCAATTAAACCTACATTGCAGTATCTTACCTCGGAAATAGCTGGAGCCTGGAAATAATAAATTATTAGTAAAAGTCTGGATATATATGTAATTCATGAATATGTAATGCAAAATTTAAATAATTATATGTGTTTACGAGTCTTACTATTCTGCAGACGTTGATAGCATTAATAAATTTTGTTTTCATCATTTTTCCAAATTGTGAGGTTTTTTTGATATTTTTTTCGTAATTACAATGGACATCTATTTTTAATTATTATCACATCAATTGAAATTGCTTAAATTACATCAAACGCAATTCTATCAGGGATTTGTAAAAAATGTTTGCTGATCTCTGATACTATACAGTTTATGATTTGTCATGTTTGTATATTGTACAGTAACTGAATTTTTGTCCACACCAAATGAATTTTGAGAAGGGAATATGGAATGGATGTTTTTTCCCTGATTGCCCACCTCAAGACAATATTCTGAGCCTACATAATTAAATTAAAATTTAACAATTTAAATCATGCGATGCCATGGGTTGATGCTTTTGTAAGATAGTCCCAGGTTGACATAAAATAATTGCGTTTCCCTTCGGCATCGAAAACATATGTATATGTGTATATGCCAGAGTGTGTGTCTGCCCATGTCTGCTCAAATTTTTTTTTAAACGCTACTAAACTACATCTCCCAGCAGATTTTGATTATTTTTGTTTAATCGGATAGTGCTTTGTGAGAGCTTTCAAACCTTTCTAAAATTCATTACTTTTTTTACATTCATCCAGATGTATTCAAAATTCAGGAAAAACGATATTTCTCTTACATTTCACAATGGGTGTTTATTTTTTTTTTTATCTGATAGGGCTTGTTGAGCTTCCAAACTTCTAAACATAATTCTAAAATTCCTTATATGTGCAAATTTATACAAAAATAACGAAAAACTATGGTTTTTTTTTACAAATTTCACATTATAATCATAAAATACCAATCGGATAATGAATTTATTATACTCCTTTTGCACTGCCAATACAATTGCGCGATCGTCCTGCAATTGAGCATTGGGGAAGTACAGTTGCGGGACCGATTTGTAGTGTAAACGGTGTAAAAATTCGATTGCGGGGTGAATCGTCCCGCGACGGTCCCAGGACAGCGAAGCGGAATGCATTCAGCTTCGATCCTTTGCAGGACGCTCCCGGGACGAACCCAGAGCGGCAGTGTAAACGGTTCCAATTTCAACTTCCGGAATGGTTTTACATCCTCATCCGTTTGGGTAATAAATTTACTCAACAGTAGGTTTGATAGATCAAATTGTATATTTGTAAACCAGTGTTCTAATAAATATTAATAATAGTAGAATATATTATTACATGGTAATGATAATTTTAGTATTGATTTGTTTGTTTTGAAGTACCAGAAAATAAAAACAGACGACAAAGGGAAATGCCTTAACTACGTCTTGAGGGCGCTGTTTAAATTATTTGTAAACAATCGTAAACTGGGTCATTAGTACAGTATTGTATAGTGACTCTGGTATAGTAAAGCGGATTCGTTCCGGAATGTCTGAACTGGTGTAAAAGGACTCATTCCGCAATCATTGCGGCAACGTCCCAGGATTGTATTTTGTTTGGCAGTGTAAAAGGGGTAATATTTATCTACATCAAACTTTCTGAAGTTAAATCCATAAATGCCAGTCCACAGATTTTCTCAGGGGGGATAAAGTTATGGTCCATATATGCTATGAAATTCTAATAATGATATTTTGTTATCATTTTATTATAGGGGAAAAAGTAAAAATTTTATCATACAATTCCAACGAGTGGTGTCAGGTCCAGAGCAGTAGCACAGGCTGCACAGGATGGGTGCCGCTCAGCTATGTCGCACGGCTCAACAGTCTACACAATCACGCATGGTACCATGGCGCCATCTCACGCAACACAGCAGAATACCTCCTAAACAGCGGCATCGACGGCAGCTTTCTAGTCCGCGATAGTGAGAGTAGTTCCGATCAGCTGTCGATATCATTACGTTTTGATGGGAGGGTGTTTCACTATCGAATAAGTAATTCATCAGATGGTAGGGTAAGTATCATTTGATATTTGTGGCAGAGCCAAAACAAAGTTCATAAGACAGTAAATGACAGTTATCTCCCTAAGAATATATACCATCCCAGATTACTCGACAGTTTGCTGGTATGTGATGTTGTTAACAGTATTGACATTTTAACAAAAACAGTTATAAATCTTGAAAGAAGAAATCCAGACAATGTCCATACAACTTTAGATACCATTTCTTCTTACTATAGATATCTAGTTTATCATAGATGTATTATTTTAATGGCTAGATAATGAACTTTCATAGAATACATAGCCCCAAAGTGCAATTCCATGGAAGCGCCTATTATTGAATGATATGTCCGGAATCTAACCAGTGAAATTGTGTTACGTTTTAACGCAGTTACTACAACAAAATTGCGCCTCCAATCTTTTATTAAAGTTTCAAATTTATCAGTAAATTCAAGTAAATTTAATCTAAATGTAAAAACATAAAATATATGTAACGTATGTAAATAATTTGTATGACAAAAGAATGTTAAAAATACAATAATTATAAAACAGTTAGTATATATCTAACTTCCATGTTTGTGACAAAGGCTGAAACCATAAATAGTAGGCGCCTACATGGGATTGCATTTCTGCAGTATCTAACCATAAATAATATATCTATAGTTAGTATGCATAAAGTACTCTTAAGCAAACATTTAAATGTGACAGTGGTACGGTAGCTTAATGGTTAACATGCTATCGTTCAATCCTGAGGTCCTAGGTTCAACCCTGAGCATACTCCAGGTTCTTTCTCCTGAAACAGCACCACTCTAAGCCTTATAATGAATCTTATTTTTAGAAAGCAAGACATAGTTATTATACAAATATACGTTGCCTTGAGAGTTGCTGGTTAAAACTATGGGCCGAGGTGCCTCCAAATAGTACTATTCACTG
>JAOTQE010056113.1:8160-19806 GCA_025631205.1 Nesometra sesokonis
TCAGTTGACAGTGATTGACAAAGGTAATAGGGGCTAAATGGACATTTATTTTTTACTTCAGGCAGTTGTCCATAACTGTATTAGGAGAAATAATGCCTATAAAGAGTATTATATACTGAGAGAATATATTCACTGAAATGATACATCAACTATATTGGATGGATGAAACGATTTTAATAACCCACATTTAATTTCTTGGTTCATTATTTTGTTTTAAACAGATTATCTAACTGTGGAATGTTTTTTCACTTGAGTAACTGACTCTATGACACGAGGACAGAGTTTCTGAATATGACCTCTTTATTATAGAACTGAGATGCGCAGACATGCTTTTCAATTTTTGCAGTTAACAAGTGGAATTCGCTTCCAAATTGCATTGTAAATGCCAAGTCCATGAACCATTTTAAATCATTGCTCACAACAGCTCATAAAAACCACGCGAAACCTTACAATCCATATCAAAACTAAGAGCCCAGGAAAGACAGACTCATAAGTAGTTGTTTAGGAGACTACCGACCAGAAGTAAACGAGTAAAAATTTGATTGGAACCATTGTTTTAGATATAATAATTGGAAAACATGTTGGAAAAACAAAATAAAAGCCACTACTTACATTCAATGCATGCGATCATGACTACGGAACCTTTCTTTATCTATGCTATTCCAGCGTTGTACATATTTAGTGTAATTTCATTCTTTGCAAACACAGTAGTTGTGATTTTGATTTCTGCTACCAAAAGACTTCGCAAGAAACAGAATGTTTTTATAAGTTTGTTGGCTCTTTACGATGCAATAAATTCTTTCATTATAGCAATCTTTGTATGTACACTCTCTATTAAAATTGATATGTTTGGTTGGAATTTATAACACAAATATCTACTGCTTCATTCTCGACATCTGTTTGCTGTATTGCTTGTGTTGCCATTGATCGCTACATTGCACTTGTGTGGGTACCGATGAAAAATCACATTATTGTTACAAAAAAACTTCACTTTGTTTGATGAGTATTGTGTTAATCATATATGAAACAATTTCCATGGTCCAAGTAATATTTATTATTTATTTTATGTACTGTATGGTTACTGTAAACTCGGTTGCAAACCCAATCATTTATTGGTTTCGACTGGCTGAATTCAAAAATGCAGTAAAATGCTTTGTTTTTAAAATAAATGTTTGTGAATAGATGTAATAATAATATGTACAAATATGTATAATAATAAATGTACATATCCAAAATCTCAATTATGCATGATTTTATTTTGAGTTTTTGATTGATTGATTGATGGATTGATCGATCACGATCGATCAATCGATCGAGAGATCAAATTTTTTGTATGGCCTGAAGGGGAATTGAACAAGGGGCATGAATTTCATTTCACATTACAAGTTAAGCATCTTACTCACTTGGGCATCTATCACTTAACAAACAATCAGAAACTTCTAAAATACAAGATGTGTTTGTTAAAAACTACGCCCCTAGTGGCTGGTAGCTAAATTGTAATATAGCACAAGAAAACCAGACTATGAATTGAGGTAAAAGATCAAGGTCACATGGTAAAATGTAAGGCCCTGAGGAAGCTCTTGTCATAAGGAATGCACATGCCAAATATCAAAGCCTCTGATGATGCAATCACTATGGCGAAGTTTAAAATTGACAACTGATAAACAAATAGATGTACAGAAGACAGACAAGATGAAAACAATATTACCCTGGCATATACGCCCGGAGACTATTAAAATTTTGTAGTAGGAGGAAATAACAGTTGTAAACTTAGAAAAATAATTGTGTTGTCCCCACATAGACTTCTCATAAAAGAAAATAAATATAGCATGAAGGAAATATAATACCACCTTATAGTATAGTATATTTGTCCTGTTAAGAGTAATTTTTTATTTCAAATCCAATTTGAGTTCCCAAGATAGTTTGAATTTCTTCATGAACATGGTTTAAAAATGAAGAAGGTCGCGACATTTAATTGAAATTCTGGCTTCTGTATTTCTAATCAAATCACTTGTAATTGGTAGTAGTAGTAGTAGTGGTGGTAGTAGTAGTAGTACTGGTAGTAGTAGTAGTAGTAGTAGTAGAGTAGTAGTAATTGTAATGGTACATAAAAACCCTTAAACAGGTAAGTTTTGTTAATGTTTCTTTAAAAAAAAACCTTTTTCCACATGCCCGTCCATTGAACAATCCATTTCAATCCATTCCATTGAAATTTGAACAAAGTGACATGAACCATCGATATTTTTATTGATTATGATATTGAAAGTGTAATTTAGCTATTTGTTTTGTTTGTTTGTTATATTAATGGGGATGACTGTTTTACTTTGTTATGTTAAGCGCATTCAGATGTCACTGATGTGTTTTGCTCTATACAAGAACTTTATATCGTTTACTATTATTAAACAAGTAATTCTTTTTTGCCCTAATTGTGGGCTGGTCAGCCTAATGTTGTCTGACCAGACCATAATTCCATAATTGTATCACTCAAGGTCAAACGATGAATTTAAAAATGGAATTAACCCTTTGAAAGCCTGCATGAGCTGTCCGGAGTTTACAGAGCTATATTTCAAATGTGTTTTTAAAAAACATATTTGCAGAACCATCCAAGGCATAATAACTGGTTGTGTAGTTTAAATGTTTACTTTGTTCAAATATGTCAGAAAACAAGTCAATCCAACAATAAGACGCAGAAAGCTGCGCACAGTATAAATAAAAGAAAGTTAATCCTTAATAAGTTTGTACATGCGTTAAAGCATCAGACCGATTTAAAGTGATTAGGCTTAAGCTAGCAGCAGTAGTCGGTCAGTGTCACCAACTTTTTGTGCACTGTACACCATCACTCTTATTTAGCCAACAGAAATGGGCTAGTATCCCTATTCTCCAACCACCTAAATATGCAAGGCAATTGAAGTTTAGAGTGCAGGTACTGATCCAAAACTATACAAGCAAAATCATCGAGCATATGAAGTGATCCTGCATCATGCTTTCTTTTATAGTAATAACATCACCTGCTATGCAAATTTCACATTTCTGCGACTACGCCTGAGGCGAATGTCGCCAAGCGTAAGTAGCCTGAGGCTTTAAATCCTCCAATTTCTGTAGCCTGAGGCGGTAGTCGCAATCTGCATATTTCTAGAATTCAAAATAATTAAATTAAAATAATATATTGTATACAGTTTTAACAGCAAAGTAAGCATATACAAGTGACACCCATACAATGTAATATTAGAAATTTTGGAAAGAACAAAACGCAAATAGTCACAAACGTGCGTGACTAGACTGACAGACCGAGAAACAAACAGAAATTTTTGAAAAGCTGTTTATAGGGACGCTTTCCGTGTCTAAAAACAACACAGAGCATAAAGATTAAATACATATTAAAGTACATTAATATGGCAAAAGAAAATCTAAATGTGATTAATATTGTCTTTTAAAATTGTTCAACCCTAAACTTTCAGTAGCATAGAGGAAAGGGATTGCCGATGTCACTGGATTCCTTCCAAATTTGTTTATTAGACAGTGTCAAGTAACAAGATGTACTCCAATCATCACATAGTATAGTATTAATTTAACTCCAGTTTATATTTAATAAATCAGTTGACAGTGATTGACAGTGGTGTTATAGGTCTATAATGGATATTTATTTTTACTTCAGGCGGTTGCCTATAATTATATTAGGATCAATTATGTCTGTAAGAATATTATATACTGATAAACATAAGTGTTGCTATGATTTCACTAAACATGTCACTAAATTGGATGGATGAAATGCAATTTTCATAATAACTAAGTTCAACAAACAGTTCTAATGAATTTAATAACCCACATTTAATTTCTTGGTTCATTATTTTATTCAAGAATGCCTTACTGATGGTCTTCGACTACTAATTTCAATGTTCGCTGGTATTAACACATTCTAATGTACTGTAGTACCTTGTCATTAGTATTACAGCAAAACTATCAAGTGTTTTAATCTTACTTACTGTCTCTCTACTGGTCTCCCATCTCCTGTTTGTTAATGCATTAGAGCTGGCTACATCTAGCTTGTCGTTTAGCATTCCAAAACTACTATCATGTTTTCTAAGTCTTCAAGGTTGTCTCCATAAGCTTGATCTGATATCTTATCTTCACATTAGTGTTGGCTTCATTCAGATTTAAACATTTTTAAACCCGTTTAAAGATCTCCACAAGGAATTTTTTTTTCACTCAAATAACGAACTCTGTGACATGAGGGCACAGTTGTGAATATGGAGTCTTCATTTTAAAACTGAGATGCACCAGTGAACAGTGAAGTAGACGCACAACAGACAATCTTTTTAAATTTATGTGAAATTTGTTACCAAACTGTGTTTTAAATGCGAAGTCGAAATCACTTCAAAGCAACAGCTCATACAGACAACCTGATACTTTACAATCCATATTAAAACTGAGAGCCCAGGAATGAGGGACTCGTATATAGTTGCTTTAGGAGACTCTGCCGGCCAAAAAGTGAACAAATAAACAATGGACTGAAACCACCATTTCAGAATTGGAAAAAAAAAATGTCCAAAGCACAGAATGAAAGTGACTACATACGTGCAATGTACACTGTCATCACTACGGAACCTTTCTTTATCTATGCTATACCGATGTTGTACATTTTTTGTGTGATTTCATTCTTTGCAAACACAGTAGTTGTGGTTTTGATTTCTACTACCAAAAAGCTTCGCAAGAAACAGAATGTTTTTATAAGTTTGTTGGCTATTTACGATGCAATAAATTCTCTTTCGATTATAGCAATCTTCGTATGTACACTCTCTATTAATATGAATTATGCCTGGTTAGAAATTCTAACGCAAATATCTAATAATTCATTCTTGTCATCTGTTTGTTGTATCACTTGTATTGCCATCGATCGTTACATTGCTGTTGTATGGGCACCGATGAGATATCACATTATTGTCACCAAAAAAACATGTACCATTGCCGTAATCAGTGTAATACTAAGTCAGATCATTGTGATAGTTATCTTACAAAACCTTCTTCAACAATATAAGTTTCTAATGCATATGATTGTATTAATGTATGTTGTAATAAACACAATAATGTATGTGGCGATTTACAGGAGTATCCAAAAACACAGAAGCAGTATTCCACTGTCAAAACATCGGATACAGGACTCCACTAAGTTATTAAGAACATTTTGCATTATAGCCGGAGTGTTGATTTCGACCTGGGGACCACTTTGTTTGATAAATATTGTGTTAATCATTTATGAGATAATTTTGAATGTGCAAGTAATATTTATAATTTACTTTATGTACTGTATGGTTATCATGAACTCCCTTGCAAACCCAATCATTTATTGGTTTCGATTAAATGAATTCAGAGAAGCCTTAAAAAACATGCATTGTTCTTCACTACAATAGTAATGGCAGTGTAGCTTGGTGGATTTACATTCTTGCCTACCAATCCTGTTATCCTGGGTTCAATCCTGACCCAGTGTTCACATGGCTACAATACCACTGCCTAAACCTTGTAATGTGACTTAAGCTTATAACCATGATTCAATGTATCCATCATGTTATTATAGTTGAGGTATTGTTAGATTTAAGATTAGAAGTGATCCTGTAGCTTGGTGGTTAACATGCTTGCCTACCAATTCCAAGATCCAGGGTTCAATCCTGACCCAATTCTCATGCCTATAATGCCACTGCTAAAACCTTGTAATGAGTCTTAGATTATAACCATGATAAAATATACCAATCCTGTTATTTTTGACAAGTTATTGTTGGATTTAAGATTAGTAGTGATGATGCAACTTGGTGGTTAACAATGCTTGCCTACCAATCCTGTTATCCTGGGTTCAATCCTGACCCAGTGTTCACATGGCTACAATACCATTGCGTAAACCTTGTAATGTGACTTAAGCTTATAATCATGATTCAATGTATCCATCATGTTATTATTGTTGAGTTATTGTTAGATTTAAGATTAGAAGTGATACTGTAGCTTTGTGGTTAGCATGCTTGCCTACCAATTGCAAAATCCAGGGTTCAATCCTGACCCAATTCTCATGGCTATAATGCCACTGCTTAAACCTTGTAATGAGTCTTAGATTATAACCATGATAAAATATACCAATCCTGTTATTTTTGGCAAGTTATTGTTGGATATAAGATTAGTAGTGATGATGCAACGTGGTGGTTAACAATGCTTGAATCCTGAAGTTCTGGGTTCAATCCTGACAAATGCTAGGATTATTCTCACTACAACAACTCCACTGCCTATGTCTTACAAAGTGTTAATAAATAAGCACAATATAGCATCCACTCTGTTACTTGCTGTTGAATGTGAACAGAAAACACTTTAAAAAAAATAATTTTTTGTTGGTATATAGTCATGTACATATCCAATGTCTTAACTATTCATGATTTTTTTTTGGCTGAATTTATCACAGCTATCTTGTGGTATGCACTGACATGAAACCTAGATAACTTTGAATGTTGATTTTTTTTATTGCTAAAATATGAACAAAATAAACTGAAAGCTGAGGTGCATAACTGTTAACCAAACAAAAACTAACCAAAAAGTTGGAATAAAAAAACAATTCAATAGTCTCATTATCATACTGACCATTGCATACACCCCATTTCACTGAACATCCTATGGGCCCAATGTGTAAAATATCTCACATGCATATTAACTCTTGTTGTAGGGCGTCTCTCCGACACCATAAAAAACCCTATGTTTTTGCGTAGGGCATCTCTCTGCCATGAATAATAATCCTTAAAAATCGTTTTGGAGGTATGCTTCTCTCAATTAAAACATGTATTGATGTCACATTATTCACTCGATATTCCACATTGATCAAATTGTTTTCAAAATGGCTGTGCCCAGTTTCGAAGGTCGTTTTCGTCTGGCGGACAGTGTTTTCTAGACGAAGTGGATTTTATTTGGCCCACCTAAAGAAAACTGGTAATGTTATGGTGACTTTTTCATTCTATATATGACAAGCTAACATTAAGGAACAAAATAAAAAAAATTGTTAAATTTGATCAAGAAGTATTCGCCCTAGGCCCATTTTTGTGTGACCCCTTAGCGGCCATATTTGTCATGTGACCTTAAAACGATGTCAAAGGTCAAATTTTTTTCTTAATAATTTGGAAGCAAATTTTATTTCCTATCACTTTCTGGACATTTTTTAAAATTTTATGCATAAACTCGGGTGTTTTACCACCTTGTAAGTATTGGGTAAATACCTTCAGGCCAATGGAAAGGTAGTGTGTCAGACAGGAAAGGGTTAAAGGGGAACTCCCGGATTGAAATTTGCATGGATATATCTATAAAAACAATTAGTTTTTACCTAACTGACAACATTTCACAACATTTTGACAATGAAAAAATGAAGAAAAATACTCTCTAAAGTACAGTAGGTCTTAAATCAAAAAGTGGGTCTACTACTCATATTACTCAATGCTCAAAGGATAGGAAAATCACAGATTTTAAAAGGGTTGTGCTTGAAAACTGTATTAGAAGTTAGATTAAAATACCCCTGTTTTAATGTGATCAAATTACTTAAATTTGTAATGAGATACTGTTTTTCAGGCACAACCTTTTTCCAAATTTCCAATTTTCCTATTCTTTAACACTGTGTAATTTGAGCAGTAGACCCACGTTTGATTTGGAAACTAATTTTGCAACATGCTTTTCTGCATTATTGCATTGTCCAATTGTTGTGAAATTTCATATGTTAGGTCTCAACTAATTGTTTAATAGATCTATCCTTAGAAATTTTAATCCCAGAGTTTCCCTTTAAAAGTGTGAATGTTTGGAAAAGAGTAGAGGATGTCTCAAGGTATACTGCCTAATTATCACCATAAAGGGCTCCACTGGAAACAAGTCCACATTAGATATTCGTGGGTTGTTCTTGGTACATTACAACACAAATTATATCAAATCAAATACACAAATCTGAATATGATGAAATTTTTGTACAATACCTGAGGTTTTGTTTACATACAAGCTCTTCCCTGCTTCCGCACAAAATGGACATCCAATTTGTAAGCATGTGAATCCAACTGTGACATCCCAACCATGAGATTGAAGTGCAAGATTCATCTCCGATGCTGTTGGAACCTGCGCATCTTGTGCTGATTGTATCTTTAACATACGTTTCATCAGTGGCACACCTGTATGCAAATTTCTCACCTTCACCAATGTTTTATGATGCTTGAGTAATGTTTGGTCCCATTTTGTTCCATTGTGTTTATGTAACACACCATAACCTTTTTTATCTTGAGTAATGATTTTTGAACAACTTTGTAAACATTTTGTCTTTAAGAGTACATTGGATGCGCAGGTGTGAAAATATTTATTTTCATGTTGTTTAGCACCATATTCACAAAGAATCAGAAATGGCAGCCATCTACTAGAGCTGCACAATGGAATTTTAAACTGGAATGTTTTCCCCACTACTTGCTGGAGAGGACCTGCCATTAACCAGTGGTTTGGCACAGCTAGATATTCATTGATCTTGGTCTGTTGGCATCAATACTGAAAAAATCAAATCAATTAAAAATGTAATTGAGCAATAAAGTGGTTACAAAAATACATCTGTGTTGTTGAACAGGATCTGAGTATTCTTTTTGTTTATTCATTTCCTATTTTGAGTTATTGGAATAATAACATAGCAGTCCATCATTTTTAAGGAACACCTACTTGATCGAGCTTGCTCCTTGACATGCTTCCAGGCGAGGATTTGAAGTTTTCATGTATGGAAATATTTTCTGAAAATAGCTGATAAAGCAATTGAAAAATAAACAATTAAAAAGACTATGAATCTCAGAAAATCTGCATAATGGACACTTTCCTGGGTAAAAACTCATCTGAAAAGTATGTTATAATGAAGTTTAAATACCATTGTACTCACAATTGATTAAAACAAAATTTCTCAAAAAATTGACTTCAGACCTATTTTGGTGATTATCTCAATTTGATCTCACCTATGATGCAACTCACTTTGTGGTGAGACCTCACATTTTATTTTTAGGAATGCATGGTCGATTGTCGTCAATTTGGAAGTGGCTATGCACATACTAATTGATCTTGTAAAATTCTGTAAAATCTGATTTTTAACTAAATAATAATAACAACCATTTTTTTACAATCTAAAATTGTATATTATATTGGAGACCACCTGGCGATAATTACACTTTAATTAGTGAAAATTATGTAATTATATCAAGTCTCCTGAGGGTGCACTGTTACTTGTTTACTTTTAGATCCTGAGTTATCTATGTTAACATAAATTACATATATTTTTACATTGTAATTATCAAGGTAAGTTTCTGTTTCATACAATGTGAATAATTTGCTAATTCTTTTTAAAATCATTAAGAATTAATTATACATCAATGTTTTTAAGGCTGCCACTACACAAACCTGCTGCGGTGCTTGCAGATGGCAATACTGCAATACATTGACACTAATTTTTAGTAAATTAACCATAATTTAGGAGTGAATTAGCATAAACAGTGCACATAACAACATACTTGTCCATTTAATGTTTATTTTGGTTTGAAATTTGGCTAAAGAATTCACTGGATTATGTTGAGCTAAACAAAACTAGCATGAGCATATCAACTGACAATAAAACAAATATAACCGTTTGCCCACACCATTTTTCAGTAAAAAAAGAGTGATACTAATAATTTTTTCTATGTGTCTTTAACATTAACAAAATGAAATCGTCATGTGTGACATCAAAATCTTACAAAATCCCATAACTGACTGAGAAAAAGGATGGCACATCCATGATACAAGCAAACATTACCAAAATCCCAAGATACGGAACGTGAAGCCCACCAGTTTTAGTATATTATGGACCAATAATTATGGAATTAGACAATAATAAATATGCTGCATTCTATTTAACATTTCAAATAATATACTGTTTCTAAAACTCTTATTTGTATTTTTACCATTTTGAAAAAAAACTGGGACAATTTAATGTCTAATTGGTGGGACAGTCAGATTCAGAATCCAAAAACAAGGAAATCCCATTGACAGTTGGAATTTCTGGTAACTAACTGATGAAAAAAATTCATGGAATGTGCTTAAAAATAGAGCGCCACAACGGATGGGCTGGGCCTGACCTGGGAAAAATGAGAAAGTAGCACTCCACTCTAGCAGCATAGCTAGTAATAGCAAAGATAATACAAAGGGAAAGATCGACCACTTTCGATTATTCGCGGAACTCCATCCGAGTTCCAATTTCAATCGGACCAAAGGTGCCGCACTTTTCCAAGCGCGTATTCTACGGTTCGCACAGCCCACCCGCAAAGCGCGACATTCGACTGTTGACAGAGAGTATTCCAATTACTACGCAACGGGCAGCCCGCCTCCACGCTGTTGGCTGAAAAATTGGGCGTCCAGTGCGCCATTTTGAGGGTTCCATTCTAAAACACGCGAACCGTCGCGTGTGCTCATTCTTGTGCTATTTATATTCTTTGGTAATAGGCCTAGGACCTAGGCCTAAATCTGGCCTAGAGGCTTGTGGAAGCTTGACCTAGTTTAGAACCTATAACGACTGGTATTTTAAAAACTAAATTTCTATATAGACACTCTCACAATAAATTTCATAAAGTTGCATACACTGCGAAATGTATACAAGGCGAAACGTCGAGGCTAGGCGACTAGGCCTAGGCTAGGCCTAGGTAGCTTGGTTCCCGCCCGCTCTGCTAGCGGGAATGATGTCCATTCCGTATGTTAAATACGGCGTAAGGAGAAGCTAACCTATCCTACCACTAAAGCATTCATACTGGCGTTAAAAAGGTAACCTAGTGAAACAACAATATTAAGAAGAACACAAATGATACCCAATTCAATAATCAGCAGCGTGACAAATCCAATTTATTGACGCATAATCTTGTTGGAACACTTTTCAAATGGTGAACCGACAACAGAAAGGCAACACATGTGTTTTTATTTATGTTTTCCCAAGGGCACTGACGCGTTACATTTGAGTTTCAAACTTAGAACCGCGTTAACATGGTAATGTATCTTCTATCTTTAGTTGGTCAGTCAGCAGTTAGTTGGTCGGCAGTCGACACTGAAACGTCAGACCTCTATTAAAGGTCCATTCCAAAATGTCAAAAAATTAATAAATTGTAGATGTTTTTATTTTGGATTCAAATTCATCACTGATCTGCCATGTTTATGTCTTTATAGGCTTCATAACATAAAATTAAAAAATACAACGGTTCTTTTTGCTTCTGAGTCTACCTTTAACTGTAATTCAATTGCAGGTAACTTTAACGGAATTGCAGTTAACTGTTAATTACAGTTAACTATAATGTATTCCAGTTAACTGTAGGGTGTTGCAGGTAAGTTTAAATCATTTGATGTTAACTACAAATTAATTACAGGTAAGGTTAAACGATTGAATTACAGTTAGCTAACGGCATATGATAAAACCATTATTTTCACATACTGAGTCACAACAGCAATTTTATTACAGTTTTCACAAAATTTCTGCATTTTTTTTATTCTGCCCTTGATTTCACTTATATACATATTCCAGAAATTATGTGTAACCCGAGTTTCAATATGAAACGGATAATATCCAAGAAAGTACTTATAAAAGAAACAATCAAGGAAAACGCC
>JAOTQE010056124.1:6576-19805 GCA_025631205.1 Nesometra sesokonis
GTTGCGCCATATTGGCACCCAGGCCTTACTATAATGGACAAAGGAGTGCCATAGAAAGAGTTCAAAAACATGCGTTTGAATATGTTGCGCCATATTGGCACCCAGGCCTTACTATAATGGACAAAGGAGTGCCATAGAAAGAGTTCAAAAACATGCGTTTCGAATCATACTAGGTCACCATTATGTCTCTTATGAAGCGGCATGCACGGTTTTAAAAGTACAACCCCTTAAAAAACGATGTACCGAATTTTGTATAAAATTTGCTGCTTTGCCTTTATTGGAATTTAAAGAATGGTTACCACCCTTAAGAGAAGAAGCCCACAGATACAACTTAAGAAATAGCAAACATACTATACCGAGAGTTAATACACAAAGGTATAAATGTAGCCCTATTCCGTGTTTCATAAGTATTTTGAATAACAGGTCATGAGAGAATTGGGATCTTGACGCGGGTTCTGTATTATTTAATAATAGATCTGATAGATTTGAGATGGCCTACAGGTGCATAGTGACTGTATTTTTGGGTACTGTAGTTGTGATTTTTTTAAGTACTTTTTTAGTGTATCTTATAACAATATCTGTAATTTTAATGTGTACTAGTACATGTTTTGTTTTATTGGTAGTTTCAGTATATATTTTAGATGTATTTTATAATAGTGTCTGTAAATTTTAATATTAATTTATATAAGCCTATATTTTTGTGTACATGAGGATGGTGACTATTTGTTTTATTGGTAGTTGTGAAATATTTTCATTTTTTTATATATCTTATAATATCTGTAATTTTAGTATAATTTTAAAATGTATATACCTTTATTGTTGTAATTCTGTGAGAACAATTGAATAAACCATGAATTGAATTTAATTGTGTAGGGAGTACTTAAAAAAAATAAAAAAACGATGCCAGTACTGGGAGAGGTGTATCTAACTGTGTAGGGAGTACTTCGAAAAATTAAAAAAACCATGCCAGTATTGGGACAGGTGTATGCAACTGCATACCTGTCAACCCTTGTGCATTCCAATCAAATCTTACGGTCTTACGCAGACAACGGCAAAACTTACGCCTAGCGATGTCCTATCCTAAAAGTTTAATAATTTTTTTTTCTGTTTTTTCAATTTGTAATGAATTTTAATAAACTATATCCATGTAAAAGTACTTCTCCCTACGAAATCGACCTTATCAACTAAAACAAAACAAGTTCATCACTGCATCCACTTTGCTAGCTGCATGAACCTTACATAGTTGTTTCATGAGATCTAAATTCCATACAACTGTATCAGAGATATTTCGACAACTTCGACAAAGGATTTACATTCCCTTTAACCGTGGAGGCTTTTTAAATGTTTCCTGGTACTGTTTGTAGTTATTGTTGTACGAAGTTTTAAACGTCAGTTAAATCTCTTTATTCAAGAAATATAAATTTATTGTATAAAACAATGCACATTAACAAGGCAAGGGCGGATCCAGAAGTGTGTGGAAGAGGGAAACGCTTTTTCCGACGAGGTTGCCGTATTTTGCGTGCTTTTAAAATATTTTCTGTTATAAATGCCTGAAAGTTTCTGTATTTAATTTTTTGTGGGTAAAAATTGTCATGCAGTAGACCTATTTGGCGATATGAGTGGGAAATTCAATGTCTTTAAGACTATTTAAACTATCCTTCAATTAAATTACCTGAGATCATCTCACCAATATTGATTATATATGCAATTTAAGCCAAACCTTCATGTTGTTTCTTCAGACTTTAAGCATAACATGTGGTGTACTGTGGGGATATCTTCGTGGTCTGCCTTTGTTTTTGCTATATATCAATGATTTAAATAATGATGTAAATACAATAATGTTCACTGATGCACTTGTTTGCTGGTCATGACAACATCAACCATAGAGTTACAATCACTTTGTCAAAATAATTATAACTTCATGCATCAATCAAAAAATCCAAGTAATGAATAAAAATTTGATAAAATTGCAAATTGGGTAAAAGAAAATAAACTCACTTTTAATATAAAGAAGACCAAATTTGTATTAAGAACTATGAATAAAATGATCCCACGTATTCCAAAAGTATACTGGTATTACAATAATAATGAAATTGCAAGAATTAAAGAAATAAAATTCCTCAGAATACATACTGATGAACATTTGTCTCTTAACACTCACACCAATGTTACAAAATTTCAAAGGTGGTTCTCAATAAGTTGAAAGTACATTTTACCTTCTTCTGTATTAATTTAAATCTATATATCACTTAATTTGCCTTAAATTATGGGGTTTTGCCTCAAAGGCCAATCTGAATTGCATTAAATAAATTGCTTACGTAAATTCATATTGTGGACTTGATTTTTTCCAAGCTGTTGCCTTGAAATGCAATAGTCAGTACTCAAAGTAATTCAGTAGTGGAACGAAATCAAACTGTAACATTGTTGAGCTTTGCTTCTTCTTAAAAAAAGGAATTGTACTTTTGTTTATTATTAACTATAGCTATGGTCCTGGTTGTTTTAATTGGAGTCTTATATGATTGTGTGTTGTATCTTGCTTAATACTTTATTGCTGATTAATGTATGTTTTCATTTATTTATTAATTGTTCACTTATTATTTACTTATTTTATATTTATAATTGTTTTATTTATTTATAAGTTTGTTTTCTGTTTATGTATACTCATACTTATAATAGTTTCATAGGTCTATCTATGGTGTTTTGTCAAGTTTGTCACACTTAAATTCAGTAATGATATTGTTAACATAAGGATTTTTATGGTACAAATAACATATGACTGAATTAACTTCTGTTGAAGAGGATTTTTTCAATATTGAACAAGGCAAAAACATTACTCTGCTAAATTCAATAACATCTTTGAGCCAATTTTATCAAATTCTTTCTCAATTGTTCATACTAATATTCTTTCAATGAACATGAATTTTGAGGAATTCACTGCAGTTCATGGTGTACTAGGAAATTTAAAAATTATTGCTTTATCTGAAATCTGGCATATTGACAATCCAAGTCTCTATGCAAAGGATTCATATTCATTTGAATTTAAATGTTGGGAAGCAGGCAGGAGTGGTGGGGTTGCCGCCTACATTCATTCCTCTGTTAATTATACTGTTCTTGATTTTCATGTTATCCATTGTGAAACACTATGGCTAGATCAATAGCCAATCAATCAGTTGTTGTTCGTGATTTTAGTCAATTTAGCCCAGATGATTTTCTGCAAGATCTGTGTAATCTACGATGGGAAAATGTTTATTCTAACACTGATGTCAATGTTGCAGATAACTTTTATTTTACTTTCAATAATGTTTGTAATACACATGCACCGTTTGTTACCCGTTCTATAAAAAGTTTAAATAAGAAAAAGCCACGGATAACCAAATCAATCAGAAAATCAATCAATAAAACACACAAGCTGTATGCCAAAGTCTTAAAATCAAATTGTAATCCTTAAAAACTTCCATATTATAAAAGGTATAGAAATATTCTTACAACAACTTTAAGATTATCCAAACAGAGATATTACTCTGATTTATTTTATAGAAATAAACATAATTCTTTTCAGACTTGGTCTACAATTAATCAATTACTTGGACATAAAGTCAATAAGAATGATCTTCCAGAAAAAATCACTACAAATTATTCTACCAATCCAGCAGATATAACTTGTCCAAATAAAATAGTGAATAAATTCAATATTTTCTTCACAAATATTGGTTCAAACTTAGCCAATGAAATTAAATCATCACTTCAACATTTTTCTTATCTTTGTAGACCAAGTTTGAACTCATTTTTTCTTGAACCTCTAACAATAAATTAGGTATTACATTTCATTTGATCATTGGACAAAAGTAAAGCTACGGGTTATGACGACCTACCTTCTAAATTAATTTGTCTTGCTGCTCCCCATATCTTAATGCCTCTCTTGTTATATTTTTAACCTTTCTTTTGAAAATAGTATGTTTCTAAATGCTTTAAAAATGGCTCATGTTTCACCAATTTACAAAAAGTTCAAAAACCAATATGAGCAATTGCAGACCCAGTTCAGTTTTACCTGTGTTATCAAAGGTCTTTGAAAAATTATTTAATTCTCGTTTGATTAATTATTTCGAGAAATTTAAAAATCTTGATGAGATTAATATACAATTAAAGAAAGTAACAGTATGGTGTAATGCCAATAAATTAACAATTAATACTGATAAACCAATGTTATTGTTTTCCGTTCAAAAAATAAAAATATTAGTGGTTCAATTAGGATAAATGATTGATTTCTGAAACAGACTCGATCTCTTTTATTGACATTACTCTGGATAAATTTCTTTCTTTTAAGGAGCACATTAATGAGTTGAACACGTTGGTATTTTATTTAAACTACAGCACTGTGTCCCTGAGGACACTTAATGCATTTATCCAATCTCTTTTAATGTATAGCATTGAGGTATGGGGTAGCACTTGATTCTTATTTAAAACCCTTTTAATTACTCAAAAAATGTGTGTCCGATGCATGTCTCTTTTTTAATTTTAGAGCACATACTCCACCATTATTTTATTATTTTAAAATATTAGATATAACATAACTGTATAAATTATGTGTTTCTAAATTTATCTCTATCTATATAATAATAGATTACCTCATAAATTATCTGATTATTTTGAAAGTACTGATCATGCATATAATACAAGATTTTATGATTCTTTTAATTTAGGTATTCCTTCCTGTCATATTAATTTTGGAAGATTCAGAATTGCTTTTTCTGGCGCGGTTATTTGGAATAATCTTCAGTTTGAATTAAAGATTAGTACATCAAGATTTGCTTTCTCTTCACAACTTAAGGACTTTCTTTTACGAGTGTATACAAATGAATAATTTTTTGTATTTATTGATTTTTATGTTATGCCAGTTATTATTTATTATTATGTAGGTCCTATATGAAATAGTCCTACATTACTTGTATAGTTATGTAATTTGTTTGTCTTGATTATTGCTTTATTTTACTTTGCAGTTAAGAGGTGCCAAGCTGGATTAGCTTTGCTTTACGTTGGCCACCATTTGAGAATTTTTTTCATTGGCAATAAAGAACAGAACAAGAACATTCATATTGTACAACAATAGGGATCAAGATAATTATGTTTATGAACATATTAAAATGGAGATTATTCATTTCAATTCATTCAATATAACATTTATTAACTTTCTTTAAATAATATAACAATCATGAATATTCCACATTGAACTCATAACAAAAAAAAATAGATACAGATACCCGGAAAGAACAATTCTTTTATTCGGCCAGCCTAAATAAATGATTGACAGATGAGGAGGATTCGACTAGACACCAAAAACAGTACACGACAGAGACATGCAGGACAACTACTGAAAAATAATAATAAATAAAAGAAAAGAAAAGCAATAGCCAATACAGACAAAAAGACAGCAGATCATATATAGAAAGATATTTCATTTACGTGATCAAAGGTCTGTAATGAATTGCTCGACGAAATAAAATTAATATGAATAGTTTCAAATAATAAGTTGCATACATACCTTGTTTCAGTATCATAATTAGTCGCCATTGTCTTAATAACAATGATTTTTATATGTGTTTGTTGCAATTATTTACTATTGTTGTCGTTGTCGTCGCCACCACCACTGCCGCCGCTGTCGTCATTCTGGTGGCCACAGTGGTAGGATTTAACCAAAAGCACACCTGAGTTTTGTAGGAACCATATTTTTTTTGTAATACTTAGATTGGCAGCAAGAATCCATGTAGGACATTTGTGGCTGTTACTAAAATAGATTCAACGAAATAAGGCTATCAAAACCTGCCTCAATTTATAGTATTTATATATGATTTAAGTTTAAATAAATAATAATAATAAATAAATAATTGAATTTTCTTTCCAGATCCTTACAGGAACTTGATATATCACACAACAAAATATCTAAATTAGCCTTCTTCTCCAGTCAATTTCCAGCAATAGAAATATTAAATTTGACAAAAAATGCTATAGAGTGGCTGGAAGTGGTAAGTCTGCAACTGTTAATATACATAGTCATTAGTATTAATTTATGCACACCCAATCGACCAAAGGTTATAATTTGTTAAGAAAAATAAAAAATGTGATTTACTATCAACAGGAAATATCAAAAGCAACACCCTAAATGGTCATTTTTCAATATCAAAGATCCAAAATGTGATTTTCTATCAACAGGCTTTAAAGAGTGACATGAAAATTTGGCTCTTGTACACATGCTTCTTGTCCGATTTTCATTGGGATAATACAAAATGTTCTGAGTATTCATGTAGTTTTCTTTGCAGAGTAATTACCTATAAATCCTGATTACTGTTTTTATTTTTTTCTCATTAGATTCAACTTGCCAACTGTGAATGTTTACTAGAGTTATTTATAGCTGATAATCCATTCATCGAAACCCTAGATTGCAAGCAAAGGTGGGTAAAATAACAATTTTTTTTGGAGAATGTTACACTGATTCTTGCTACGTCATAAGTGGCTTTTGACTCATTAATATCTCATTAATATCATTAATATATATTATATCTAATATTAATATCTAATAATTAATATATCTAATATTAATATATATATTAATATATATTATTAGTTCTCCTTAATCTAACATTAGGATCTTAATATATTTACTGGGATTTTTTCACATCTAAAGCTTTTCACTGTCTCAATTGGTCAGTAGACAACATTGTTTTCCATGTGCTCTTGGATTCACTAATTGAAACCCCTTCAAAATCCTTCTGTTATCTCAAACTATTGTTGAAAAATTTTCTTACTTTTTGGTGATTTACAATTTTCTTGTAAATCATCAGCATTTGAGTTCAGAAAACAAAGAAACAACGATTATTGTTATTATTGTTATTATTGCTATTGTTGTTATTGTTATTATTGTTATTATTATTTATTATTATTAAAATTCTCTTGAAATGCATTATAATATCAGACACCGAGTCACTACTAGTGACCTAGGGTGAATGCAATTTTGAAAGTCAAATAAAAGATCATTAATATTACATAAGTAAATATACTATTTAGACACAAATTGAATTAAATGGAAAGAGCTCATCTAAAAACATGCGCTGTACTATTAAGAGCAATCTTCTGTATTTCTTGAAGCAATGGTTCACCTGGAATTTTTTCAAGATATGATTGTGTACCTTTCTTAATCAGTCCAAGAGCACCTACAACAACTGGGATGGTTCTAGTTTTAGGTTTCCACATTTTTTCAATTTCTATCTCAAGTCTTTGTATTTGGATAACTTTTCAAATATCTTGGAGGACACATTTCTATTGGAAGGAACACTCATATCGATGAGTAGGCACGTGCTGTTATATTTGTCTTTGACAATTATGTCCGGACGATGAGCCTGTATCGTTCGATCGGTATGTACAGGAAAGTCCGACAGAATTGTAAAATCTCTCCCTTCTGTAATTGGTTGTGGTACATGTTCATACAAATTACTTGTGGTTTCTACAGAAAAGTGTCTACATATTTTCCAGTGGAGGTATTGGCCAACCCTATCATGACGGTTTTTGTACTCGCTCGGTTATGAGGACAGAGCAGCCAGAAATGAGGTGATCAAACGACTCAACCTTCTCACAAAATTGGCAATTGGGGTCAGATCCATTATGTAGGACATTTTCCTGAAAGTTGCATGTAAACAGGCTTTGGTCTTGTGCAGCCAAAATGAAACCCTCTGTTTCTCCTTTTAATCCAGAACTTCTTGCTTTCTCATCGACATCAGCATTTTGGCTTCGAGCTGCGAATTTCCCATGGAGAGGCTTCTCACGCCAATGATTCTCAATCTTCGATAATCCAGAGTTCTTTGCTGTTTTCTTTGTTTTTCGGGCTATTTCTGTCGGTGTTAATCCATCATCATTATTATCACTCAATTTGTAACTCACGAGTAAACTTGTTAGCTTCCTTGGTGACGGAATGAAGCTTTTTGGTACTCTCATGTACTTTAACTAGTTTCAGCATCCAATCAACTGTATTTTCGAGATATTGCGAAAGTCCAATAATGCTAGTTTTGTACGAGAGTTCTAGTTGTATCATGCCACGTCCACCTTTTTCTCTTGGAATGTAAAGGCAATCAACATCTGATGATACATCATTGGGAGCGGCGTACCAAGAGGTTGTAGATAATTATCGGGAAAAGGAGTATATTTCAAAGTTGGATGAAGATAAAAAATACAGTATTGAACAACAATCGTTCCTTCCACATTTTTCAGTAATTAAACCAGACAGGGAACAACAAAAATTAGATTGGTGTACAATGCATCTGCTCTATCGTGGAACGAGTCTCAGTGATGTCATACATAAATGTCCAAAATTGCAAAATAATTTATTTGATGTGTTAATGTGATTCCAATGAGATCTGGTGGCTTTGGTTTGTAATATATCTGAGATGTATTTACAAATAGAGATGGTAGAAGAAGATAAACCTATGTTTAGGTTTTTATGGCGAGATTTAGACATGAGCCAGAGATATACGAGTTTAATCGAGTTGTGTTTGGAGTTAACGTGGCACCATGTATCGCACAAAAGGTTGCGCATGAGAACGCAAAATTATATGAACATCGGTATCCATTTGCAGCAGATATGGACGATACAATGGACTCTGTAGCTGATGTTAAAACTTCTATAGAATTGTACCATCAATTAATTGAGTTGTGGGGAAAGGCTGGGATGAGAGCAAGGAAATGGTTATCCAACTCCAAGGAAGTTCTAAAGGTGATACCGGAAAACGAGAGAGCTAAAGTTCTAAAATTAAGTGAAGGCAAATTATTATTATCATCATTAAAACCATTGGGACTAATGTGGAAAGCTGAAAGTGATGCTTTTGTTTTTAAAGGACTGTGTAAGCCTATCAGAGTTATGACAATAGCGAAACATTTTGAGTAAAATTGCAACATTGTTCGACCCACTTGGGCTAATCTCACCAATAGTTATTACAGCAAATTAGAATTACAAGAGCTTTGGACTTGTCTTGGGATGAGGTTGTGCCACGACATGTAGCAAATTGTGTAACTAGCTGGATAAGTGACTTAGAAAATCTACATAAACTAGAAATTCCAAGATGTATAAAATCTACTAACGGGAAAGATAAACAAATCCACACTTTCGTTGATGCTTCTAACGATGCATATGCAGCAGTTGCTTATTTAAAGAGTGGACATGGTGAACAAACAGTAGTGCGTCTAATAGCTTCTAAAACAAGAGTGGCACCATTAAAGCATTGAGCATCCTTATGTTGAAGCTAATGTCAGCCATGTTAGGCCTTCAACTTACTATGTCAATTGTAAAAGCATTGTGCTATATAAAGGAGGTTACATTTTGAAGTGATAGTATGAATGTATTGTGGTGGATACAAGGTCGTAGCAGATCATTTAAGCCGTTTATGGCCAATAGAGTGGGAGAGATACAGGAAATCACCATCTCAAACTAGTGGCGTCATGTACCATCGAAGTCTAATCCTGCTGATGTTGCATCTAGAGGAAGTACAGTCGAGAGTTTGAAGGATAATAAGATGTGGTGGAACGGACCAGAATTTTTAAAAGAGTCAGAAGAATGCTGGCCGATAAATAAAGTAGAGAAAGGTGACAGAGATATAGAACAAAGAAAAATTGTGGGTTCTTTTTTAAACCAGACTGAACTGCTAAACAAAGATGATGATTGCAAACTGGATCCAAAACATAATTCAAAATAGTCTAAGTTGGTTAGCGTAACGGTGTATATTTACTAATTTGTAATGAATTGTCGATTAAACGTAAATGAGAGAGTCTATGGGGAATTAGAGCATGATGAAATTCAGCATGCAGAGTTGAAAATAATTTGACAAGCACAGGAAGAATCATTCACTGATGAACTAATAACTTTAAAGAAAGATGGAGTAGTTAAATCTAACAGTGTGTTGAGTACGTTAACGCCTTCAGTTGATTAAGATGGAGTATTGCATGTCACCGGGCGTTTAAGTTTAGTCGAAGCCTTGCCATATGACATCAAATATCCAATTATAATACCCAGAAAGCACCATGTAACCAAACTCATTGTTAAGAAATATCATGACATGGGAAAGCATGTTGCTGGAACCAATCATATATTATCGATGTTATCGGAACGATATTGGATAATTCGTAGTAGAGAAGAAATTTGAGAATTTGAGAGGAACTGTATGGGATGTGAATGAAGAATGGAAAAAACGGGTCAACAGATAATGGCTCCACTTCAAAAAGTAAGGACAAAAATAGATAGGTTAAAGGCGTTTACTCAAGTGGCAGTGGATTATGCCGGACCTTTTCTGACAGTACAAGGGAGAGGCAAGGTTAGAACAAAAAGATATTTGTGTTTGTTCATTTGATTAACAACAAGAGCTGTACATTTGGAGATTGCTTACGGACTAGACGCAGACACGTTCTTGAATGCGTTTTACCGTTTTACCAGTCGTAGAGGTCAGCCTAGAGAAGTTTGTTGGGACAATGGGACAAATTTTGTAGGAGCTAATAGAGAACTAAAAGAATTAATGAAGTTGTTAGATCGTGAAAAAATAAAAACAGCAACAGTGGAAAGGGGAATTAAGTGGAAGTTTACCTCACCTCTAACTCCGGATTTCGGTGGCGCTCATGAGAGTTTAATACAGTCAGCGAAAAGGGCTATCAATGCCATACTTAAAAATGCGGACATCACTGATGAGGAACTACATTCAGCGTTCGTTGGTGCAGAAGGAATTCTAAACTCAAGACCTTTGACGTACCAAACGGCTTCAGGTAAAGATGTTTTACAAACCCCTAATCACTTCCTACATGGTCAAATGGGAGGAACGTTTGCGTCGGAAGAAATATTGGACACGACAAAATTCAGTCCACGAAAAAGATGGTGGTGTGTTCAAGAACTCATGAGACACTTCTGGAGTAGGTGGTTAAAAGAGTGGCTTCCGGCATTAAATAAGAGAAATAAATGGAAAGAGTTAAAACGAGACACAGAAGTAAATGATGTTTTTTTTAGTAGTCGAGAGACTACACAAGGTCGATTGCCATTAGGTAGGGTAGTAGAAGTTTTCCCGGGACCAGACGGTCATGTTAGAGTAGTTAAGGTAAAAACAGAAAATGGCGAAGTAATAGAGGGATTTTTAAGATTTGCCCTTTGGAGGTTTCAGTAAAAAAATGAGTGATTACATTTTGTTAAACATTATTGTTAAGTTAAAATGATAAGTGCTATGTAAAAAAAAAGAAAAAATGTTAACAATAACCTAATTATTATATATGTATCGACACACAACAGTATGTCGTAGAAGGGGAGAATGGAAAGAAGGAAAGTTGCGTTTTTAATTTTTTTTTTTTTTTTGTTCAGCAGCCAAATGTTCAGGGCGCTGTATAAGGGTTTTTTTTTGTTGTATCAAGATATAGTTATCCACCAATATTGGTATCGAATTGTTGTTGAAAATAAAAAAGAAAACAAGAAGTTTTAAATGCGAGTGTAATTTATTATAACGGTGAAATAGCGTCTTAAAATAATCACATTTAGAAAGCGTCAATCCAGTTATTATTATTATTGTTTATTGTTATTGTCATCATCGGCGTCGCACTGCGTTGTCATTATTATTAATGTTGTTGGACATATTATATCCCTAAATAGCTTGTATGAATATCAAGAGTTTTCGACCTATTGGTTTATTGAAAAAGGTCATTCACTCACTCACTGTGAACGATATTAACTTCCCAGATATGCTGTTGTCAGTGCCTTACCATACAATACTAGTTCAGTCAGCAATTATATTCACTATCGTGTGATTCTGAACCTATAAGTTGCTTATCTATGCTCTTTATATACTGTTTCAAGCTGTATTCCATTTAAAAACTGTCTGTCATTTACAGTTATCATCATGAAGTACATACATGTATACCAATGCTTGAGATGGTGGATGGAGTGACTGTGAAACTGAGTAAGCAGAAACCATTGCCATTCATGAGGCCAATGTCAGCTGCATCAGGTAGTGATCTGATAATAAATATGAATATTATTGAAAACACCAAATGTTAGATTTTAATCAGAAGTGGTTTTAAACCGCTAAGTAGGTATACCTTGTATATTTATATATAGAAACGTAAACAATGAGAAAATCTGCTGAGAGTGAAAAAGTCGCCCCAACCGGGACTCGAACCCGGGTCACCTGCTTGATATGTAGACACCTATACCACTCAGCCATTGAGGCTGTGTGGCGAGTTCAAGTTAGATTGGAATGCAACTCTACTCACACCCAACATCGCACGTTGTGACAACACTAGTCCTCCAGTACGCATGTAATCAACTAAGCAGGACCTCAAACGACATACTTTTTTAAATTAATTTTTAAGAGAAGATGACCCAGGTTCGAGTCCCAGTTGGGGCGACTTTTTTCACTCTCAGCAGATTTTCTCATTGTTAACGTTTCTATATAAATATACAAGGTATATCTACTTGGCAGTTTACACCACTTCTGATTATAAATAATTATAAAAAGTATCTCGTTTGACTGAGATCCTGCCCGATCCTATATTATTTTAAGTATCTCTTACGAGATCCGGGGCCACCATTTTTGCACAGTGGGGATTGTATCTTTTAGACCTTTTCTTTAGACACAGTTTAAGAAAATTATTTTCGAGCTTCCACTGTCATTAAACCTTTTTTATTTCTCATTTCAATATTCCAAATGCCAAGCAGCATACTAATCTCCCTTATTTGCATACACTTGGTCATGCATGGTGTATATAAACACGACACAGAATACAGCAATGCTCATAGTGGTAGTTTTGTAGATATATAGGGTAGGGCCAAAGCCAACCCAAAAGCCATGTCTGGCAAGTCATGTTTTTAAGACAATTTACCAGTATAATCTATATATAAATTCACGTAAGGGATATTTTTAGTAAATCGCGCGTAACTTTTAGATTCTTTACTCAATGGTTTTTCATGTTGAGACATACTTCGGTACTAATTTTTACCACCTAAAAAACACCAGTCAACTAATTAAGTTGACTGAGACAATTAGTTATTGACAATTATAACAACTTTAGAGTGAATGGTTTTGCCCGAAATAGGGGTGTTTTTCAAATGCAGTATCAGACTCTCTTTGGTTGTCCATACTTCCCTACTGAAACACACCCGCACACAATAATGCAATCATGCCATCTTTCTCTGTCTACAATTTTTATCTATAATTGCTAAA
>JAOTQE010056135.1:0-19800 GCA_025631205.1 Nesometra sesokonis
TTGTGTGCGTATGGGTGGGTCACGGTTCATGAAAAAGGGGGCGCTGTTTGCCGTCCGGCACTCAAAAAAGCTGGTGACATCCCTGTGAATAAGAGTTATCCATGCTGAAGCCATTATTTAAAACATTAAACTTAATTACTGTACAACATGTTGTATTCATCAATAAGATTTATCTAATTAAGTTAAAATGTATAAAATTTGAATATTTCACAACTTCAATATAAATGTTGTCATCATCAGGAATTCCTGATGATGACAAAGCTATGTCAAAATATTAAATCCTGTCATGTTGGCATGTATGTCATTGCTTCAAGTATGCATTATATTTTTTTCTTTGATCTGGGCCTCATTAAATAAGTCATTAAACAAAGCTGAACTTGCAATACTATAGACATCAATGATTACATTTTTAATAGTAGCAGTAGTAGTGATTAAGATTGATCAAGGAGCATTTTTGTTAATCTATTTACAATATTTTTTATTAAAGTTGTTAGTTTTGTTGTACCATGATTAACCTTAATCTTAACAACCAATTTTGTACAGCCCTGACATTATAATATGTAAACTATTATTTTTAATTTTGTACAGCCCTGACATTATAATATGTAAACTATTATTTTTATCAGGAGAAGTCTGGTCGAAGTGCTCATTACAAGTTGACATCAACAGTAATGCTTTGGTTACAAGTAAGTTACTGTATTTTTTTATTCCTCTCATTATGTAAAAGCCAAACTTGGAATCTTGCCTTGGCAGTAGGTACAGCAGATCCTATATTTTACATATGGTATAGGACCAGAGGTCGTACGCAGTCCATATGGTCCGTAAAATCCAGGTTGTGTAAAACATAGGCCTATGCTAGGCTCCTGCTATGTAATGCTTTCATTCATTCATATCTGGTTTATTCAAAATAAAATGGCATTGCAGAATAAGCTGAATTGCGCCAAATTTACATTAAAAAGTACACATTAAAAAAGTGAAAAATCTATACAATACAACATTAAAATACTAATTAAAAAAGCAAATAATATGATGAAAACATTATATCGATACCAAACAACAAAAAAGCATACACAGGAAAGGGTTAGGTGATTTTAGGTGGTTATTGCAAATTAAGGGTTTTGATTAAAGGCTTTTACATGCTCTTTTTGCCAGCTGCAGAACAGAGCATGGAGCTAGGTGCTAAATTAAACCTAATTTTTCTAGTACTTACTAATGATGTTTAATTTCTATTATTATAAATTTTACAATAGAAATTGACAATAAAATGATTTAAAATAATTATAATTGGACATCGAATCCATTGCGATAAACAATAACATGCAAGTTTTTTTTTAGCTAGGGTGAGCCCCCTATAGTTTGGTTTATTTTATTTAATGTATATGGTAAGCCAAGAGAAAGTTGATGTTTTGATTGTTATAAAATGACTTCAAATGACTTGAATTCATTAGTTAAAACACATTATTTTACGCTTGGTTATTTGAATGTTTAGAATGAAATAATGTTCTGGATACAAGTATAATTTTTCTCTCAAATTTATTTTTTTAAAATAATTTGTGATTTGATAAAAATTGCTCCAAAAATGATGACGTCATCAATCATTTTAAGCATATGTAAAATCAAGGTAACGTAAAATCAGCCAGATTTTATCTTCCCTGAATTTAGGACGTAAAATGTAGGTTTTTACAGTATTGCACTGCTGATTACAAATTGACTTTAGGTCAACTTTACACAAACACTCCAATACTCGCCACATGCTTCAGACGACCCATTTCATTGTGTATGGTTGGTTTAAATAGTCAATTTACGTATGTTTTATGATTTTGAGATTTCAAGAGAGCTCTTTTTTTTGCGAACTCTTTTTTTCAGGTTGGTTTGTATTAAGAGTTGTGTATATTCAGGTCATTAAAACACAAATCATATACAGTTAAACTTGCCTCAGTCAAATTATTTCTCAGTCAAATTTGTTTTCGATGCCATTTTCGTGCATTTTCCATTAAATAGCCATTTCTAAGTCAAATTTTTTTCTAAGTCAAATTTTTGTTTAATGCCACTTTAGATTCGACTTAGGCAAGTTTAACTGTAACGTGATTATTTCTCATTTTTTGTCCATGTCACACCCAACACCAAATTGTCTCAACACTTATAGGATAAGAAATTTGTCATGCTTTCATTTTTTAAAAATTTTTCTAGTAGGTAATGCATGGAAAGGTTTGTAAATGCATTATTTAAGTTACATATTACAAACGTTTTGTCAGAGACTCCATGCAAACGATAAAAAAGGTAAAAAAGCAAGTCTTAATTATGAGTGGTGCTGCTATGTCCAGTGGTGGTGCTACGGGGGCCCCCAATATAACCCAAACAACCTAAAATACATGCAAAATAAGGCAAATATATTTTTTTTTTCTTTTGCGTGTCAAATTGAAAACTGGGAACACGCCCACTTAATCCTTGCCCTTCCTGTTGGGGGTGCCCTGCCTGTTAGGGTTTTGCCCTGCTGTCGGGGAAGTCCTGGCGCCGCCACTGGTTATGTCGTGGGGAAAAACCAAATGGGCAGCCAGGATTAAACCTGGAACCTCAGGATTGGAAGGCAAGCATGTTAACCACCAACCTACAGCGCCACTCCATTCCATGTCAATCTATTTTAACATTTGCCTATTATTAGTAACTACAGCATAATTACAATTCTACATATTTCTTCCATGACAGACGAACAAGCCTGAGTCGGGTACAATGAACCTTGGAGGTAGCGCCACCAGGCAAGTGGAAGCAGATAAGGCGATCAGCGACGGTAGCACACACATTGCTAACATTGGTACCATGGTAGAGGACATGGAAAACAAAATGAGGAACACTTTGAATGAAATCTATTTTGGCAAGACAAGAGACATTATAAATTCACTACGGTAAGTCAGGGGTTAAAGCAAGGTTCATGATGGGAGAGGGAGAAATTCACTACGGTAAATCATAGGTTAAAGCAAGGTTCATGATGGGAGAGGAAGAAATTCACTACGGTAAGTCAGGGGTTAAAGCAAGGTTCATGATGGGAGAGGGAGAAATTCACTACGGTAAATCATGAGTTAAAGCAAGGCTCATGAAAGGAGAGGGAGAAATTCACTGCGGTAAGTCAGGGGTTAAAGCAAGGTCCATGAAGGGAGAGGGAGAAATTCACTACGGTAAATCATGGGTTAAAGCAAGGCTCATTAAAGGAGAGGGAGAAATTCACTGCGGTAAGTCAGGGCTTAAAGCAAGATCCATGAAGGGAGAGGGAGAAATTCACTACGGTAAATCATGGGTTAAAGCAAGTCTCATGAAGGGAGAGGGAGAAATTCACTGCGGTAAGTCGGGGGTTAAAGCAAGGTCTATGGAGGGAGATTCACTACGGTAAGTCAGGGGTTAAATCAAGGCTCATGAAGGGATAGGGAGTGTCAGTATACAGTCAACTTGGCTTAAGTTGACTGTGCCTAAGTCAAATATTTTGTAAGTCAAATTCATCTGTAATAATGTTAAGTTTAAATTTTTGACAAACCAATCAAATTTACTTCCCTGGCTGACATTTTTCGGACACCTTGTCTCACCGGTGTCCTTCGTTAAGCAATCCGTTCACCAGTAGGTGGCGGTCGCCTAACAACAGGGTCGAATATGTTACTCGGTAAGTGGACCCCTTCATCTCTGTTCATAGACAGAGTAGATGAAACCATCAGAGTCAAGAAAGAGGCAATATGGGTCAGATGTACAGGAGACAAGACCATGAACAGAGATGAAGGGGCCCACTTACTGAGTCACGTATACAACCCTGTTGTTAGGCGACCGCCACCTACCGGTGAACGGATTGCTTAACAACAGAGACGTCACTCTGAAGAAGGTCACCGGTGCATCAAGGTGTCCAAACTGTCAGTCAGGGCTCTAAATTTGATTGGTTTGTCAAAAATTTAAACTTAACATTATAATGTCTTCAAACGAAATGAACATTTTCAGTAACAATCTTCAAGGCCACTTTGATTTGACTTAGGGATGATGTCAAAATTATCCTACAGCAGTTAGCAATATGTTACTGTAGTAAAATAATTTTGACATTGTACATTAAAGATGTATTGTCATCAGAAAAATGGCAAAAAATGATTTTGAAAATAACATTCCACTCAAAATTAGAATATTAAAAAAACAAGTCGATCTAACAATAAGACGAGGAAAGCTACGCGCAGTAGCTGTAGCTGGTCAGTGGCACCAACTTACTGTTCGTGCACTGCATGCCATCACTTTTATTTAGCCAACAAAACCGGGCTAGTATTCCTATTCTACAATTGAAGATTAGAGTGCGGCTACTGATCCAAAACTATACAAGCAAGATCAGTGAATGAATGAATGAATCGATTCTGTATATTGAATATTAAAAAAAAGGAGTTACTCATAATTTTGCAACATAATGCTAAAAATGAGGAAAAATCAATTAAAAAGCTGGCCTCTATAGTTTTGTTCATTTTTCAGTGTAAACAGCTTATTAAACAGTTTTCAAATACGCTAATTTTAATTTAAAAAGTAATTGTGATGATGTTTGGTCATTTTTGAGTGAAAATACATCGTTAAGCAAGTTTGACTACATTTTTTAAGATGATTGAAGCTAAGGAGATGAGACAATAGAATAACAAATGAACATGGTGACAATATTGGCACTGGTTTACAGCTATGCTGCAACTGGTTCTTGGGATCTAACAAGTATTCTTAGATAAGGACTATAAACGTATAAATGTAGTGGCGCTGTAGCTTGGTGGTTGACATGCTTGCCTACAAATCCCGAGGTTCTGGGTTCAATCCTGACCAAGCGCCAGGATTATTCTCACGACAACAACACCACTGCCTAAGCCTCGTAATAAGTCTTAGCTTATAAGCATGATATAGTATGTCCATCCTGTAATTGGCGTTTATGCTGTTCGATGTGGATGAAATAAAAAAAAACTGTAGGCCCAATGGAAGGCAAGCATGCTCTTCATCATGTACCAATGACACTTCACACTATAAAGCCTGTTTACCCATCGATAGTTTTTCGCTGTCTGAATTGCGTCAAGTTGAATCATTCTTGTTGAATCTATCCCAACTTCAATGATGTTTAACTCAACGCAACTCAACAATCAACAGGAAAATAAGTCACGCAGGATACGGCAAATAACGTTATCATTTTGCTTGTCAAATTGAAATCCTTGAACACGCCCACCTCAAACTTAACCTGTTTCAGGTGGGGGGGGGGGAATTTCTTACGCCGCCACTGATCAGAATATACCCTTCTTCTTTAATATAACTAACTTTAATATTTTAATTTTTCTACAGAAATGTAAATGATCTGGGAGATATGAAGAAACAGAAGATGGTCGTCGATGAATTACACAATAAGTTAAAGCAACAATTACATTAAACATAGAGCATATAGGTACAAAAAGAACACCCCTACTTTTATAATGTTTAACATGAGTTAAGGGACAATTACTCTAATTGTAAAAAGTTTGGAAAAAAACACCCCCGATTTTAAAATGTTTTGACCAGAATTATGTTACAGCCGAAGTGAGCCTATTGGTACAGTGATATAGCTATCTAAGGGTATGTTCAAAATCCTGGATTAAGGTCTGCGTAATGTACGTGCCATACGATTGTGTCCGAACTATTCAAGATTAGCGCAAGTCGGCAATTAAGTAATGCCTGGGGCGTAACTAGTGCTAGCAGTAAAGATAAGATTAGCATTTAAACTAATTTCAAACACTTGAATGACGCCTGCATTGACCAGTCAAAAATCGCAACTAGTCTGCATTGGCCAATCATATTTGAATGACTAGTTCCAGAAAAAGTCACTGGCGGTAATTAAAAAATTTCTTATTGCTAATGTTAGCTTACGCAACGCCTTGTGTCAGGATACCCTTTCACTTTACGCCATAACGCTTGCTACACTCCGTTTAAGCCATAATCTGAACATACCCTTTTAAGCACATTTATATTTGTTGTGGTTTAAACTGAATTAAGCAAGAGGTACACATTTGTGGTAGAGTATAAATACTCTACAAGGAGGAATCCCTATCTTTTATAATGGTTTAACCTTAAGTACATGCGCAGAGCATGTAAGTACCAAATATAAAATATCCGTTTTTATAATAGTTTAAACTTATCAGGCATCACCATAGTAACCAAACTAATAGTTTTATGTTAATGTAATTATAGTGAAATGTTAAATTGAAGAGAATATTAATAAGAATTTATTGGTAAAGCTGTACACCTAACAAAACTGTTACCTTAGTGTGAAATAATTGTCATTATCATTTGATTTAAGCTATTCACATTCTATATTGGAAAATAGACACAATTGTTTTGAATTTAAAATTGTATTAAAATAATCCATATGAATAGTCATTTAATCTTTTCAGTGACTCACAGCTATTCAAGAATGTACAGATAGACCTGTTGTTTTTTGTGTCAATCAACGGGCCCTTTACATACGGAATATTTAACCATTTATTTATTAAGAATGGCTAAACTGTTAATAAATTTCACAAGATAGATTGTGCCCTTGGCTTTTGGAGTCTAGTTAAGTGCCTGTTGAGTGTAAAGGTGTCATCACAACAGATCTGAAACAAAATGTTGAAAAAATTTTTGATGCAGGTCCAGTACACCACTCTATTCTTTACTGATTAATGTAAAGGTGTCAGTACACCAGATCCAAAATAAAAATCTGAGAACATTTTTTTGTGCAGGTCTAGTATGCAGGTTTATTTTTGGCCATTTCTTTTTGGTACACCTTCAGTACATGACTCTATTCGTTATCATTGATTCAATGTTCTCTTTTGATATATGTAAAGTACACGGGTCTATTATTTACCATTTATGAAATATTCTTATTTTTGTTTTGTTAGAAGTTCTGAAATGAATTTTGTGATCTGTTGTGAATTTACCTTAAGCCTTAGCTTATTGTGGTGATGCTTTATGAGGTATGCATTTTCAAAGGACTCTGTTTTGAAACCCTAAACCTGTTAAATTGCTACACACGTCAAATGTATTAAAGGGTCAGGTCTGGGCTAAATTGTCTGTTAAGCCGGGCACTTACTGCATCGTGTGATGGTCGCACAACTAAACCGTTGCTCCCTGTGTGGTTTCTAGACGCGATGACAGGTTTCTACTCGTCGGTTGACTGTTTTTTTTTAGTGATTGAACAGGGAAATAACTGAAAAACCGTCGGCCAACAAGTAGTCTCATCGCGTCTGGAGACCTCATACACAGGGAGCGACAGTTTAGTCGTGCAACCATTGTACGACCGTTACGCAACGCAGTGAGTGCCCGGCTAATAGTCTTAAAAGATAATACGAGTACTTGTGTGTTAAAAAAAAAAATTATTTTTATTATTTTTTCACAACAACTCTAATTTATTAATGAAGAGTAATTATCAGATCTGGGCTGAAGTTTCTTTGTTAATCTTATAAGATGTTATGGGGACTCTGTATTGTAATTCATTGATATCAGGTCTGTGCTAAAAAGTGTTTATTAATCATATTCGAGGTCTCAAAACAAAATGAGCCTCATGGTAGGAAAATTCAAAATTGAGTTATTGGTACCTTCTATTAGAATATTATAAGCTGTAACCTACACTTTAAATGACATTCATTAGATACGTAGATCCAAAAATATGAGTATTTGCAGTTTTCATATATGAAAACATAGTTTTGAGAAAATCGCCCATAAAGCAATCAAAATATAAACAAAAGACTACAAATCTCAGAAAGTCTGCAGGAAAGCTGACCTAAAAATTATATTAGAACAAAATGTAAGTACCATAGTACTCATAATTGATTAAAACTAAATTTCTAAAAAATTTGACTTCAGACCTATTTTGGCGATGACCCAATTTGATCTCACCTACGATGTGAGTCCTATTGTGGTGAGACCTCACATTTGCTATGAGTCACTTTAGACTTCATGTTTTGGTGATTGTCCCCATTTGATCTCACCCACATGTGACTCATTTTGTGGTGGAACCTCGCATATGTTATGATACCGCTAGATAGCAAGTAATGGAATTCAGGTTTGCCTTAAGTGCTTGAGTAAATATTCAGTAAAAATGCTTTGCAGGGATAAGATAAATGAAAGATGGTGTAGGTTATAACTGCTTACTGCAGTAGCGTTCTTAAGTATACTTTGTTGTGTTCATGAGGTTTCTAAGGAAATGCCTAATTGTTTGGTGACTTTTGTACCAGTTTTTTAGTTCATATTTGACTGTAGAGAGCTTATTCAATTCTATTTTTACACTTAATAAACAGAATTTTAAACCAATGTGAACCAAATACTACTTGAGTGAAAATAATTCATAAATTAAAAATGACTTAATACATGCTAAGAATAGGTTGTGGATTTTGTTTTAAATGTTCTAGAAAGGCAACAATAGCATGTCTATTGCTGAAGCCAGACTAATTAATTTGATTTGACAAAAACCTATATTGAAAGGTCTGTTTAATCTTGGATAACATTTTTTTATCTTGTGTTACATCCAAAAGCAAGTTTTCTTGCCACTTACAGGAGGAGGTCTATGTCATGCTTTCTAAACCAAGTCTCATTATGAGGCTTAGGGAGTGGTGGTGTTACTGTAGGATGAGAACTATGTCATGCTTTCTAAACCAAGTCTCATTATGAGGCTTAGGGAGTGGTGCTGTTACTGTAGGATGAGAACTATGTCATGCTTTGTAAACCAAGTCTCATTATGAGGCTTAGGGAGTGGTGGTGTTAGGTCGTGGGAAAGAACCTAGTGTTCAGCCAAGTTTGAACCCAGGCATTTTAACCACCAAGCTACAACGCCACTCATAATGAAGTTTATGTAGGCTATCATGTTAGGATTCCATATTTTGACATTCATTTGTTTGAACATCAACATGAATCCCAACACGATGGTGTAAATTTCAGTACAGTACTTGGAATATGTTATATTTTCATCTGGACAAAACATAAATAAAGAGATGTTTTGCATATTTTTCTTTGGCAACACTTTTCTCTAGCCTTTTCATAGCAGCACATGTACTAGAGTGCAAATAATTCCATACTGACACTAATGTGAGTTGAGTGCTCTTGGTCTTTGTAAAATCTCTATAAATCCTGTAATTTTGTTGCTTTTTAAAAGACTGATTATATAACTGAAAATTATGCAGACTAGCAGTAGACTAAAAGTACAGTAATGAACTTTGGAATTTTCTAATAAGAAATGCACCACCATTCATAGAATATTTGATTTAGACAAAGTAGTTCCAACATAATGTTAATGTTAAGAGGAATTTAAGATTTTTTTACAGAAGATATCTAGTGGAAAATTACAATTTCTTTGTACAATATTTTTTAAAGTACAGTATATATATTTATGCAGAGTCTAGCAGTATACACAATCTGTGTTATACAATTTTTTTTATTACACACTCCCTTTAATGTAGGTAATTGTTTAAGGTTGTTTATACTTACAATGTATTACCAAAGATGTTCAGAGGAGGGTGTTGATTGGTTGGAAATGTGTTTTATGTGTTATAGAACTTGAATGGACCAATCACAACCTGTGTATTAAAGCAGCCCTTTCCCACCGTCAAAAATATAACCCATATCTAATATATACTTCCCCTTATTTTTTATTTTGTCCATTAACTGTTATGGAAGAGATATGTAATTAGTTTAGCTAAAAATAATTCAATTTAAATAAAAATAATTCCTTCAAAATCTCTTTCAAGACAGGAATTGCATGAGATTGGTACATTTGCATAATTTGGTTGAATTCTTGTAAAATAAACAATAAAATAATAATGCAGCCTGTGTTTTCTATTATTTTTATTGTCTACGAATTAACATAACTTTGAAGGGCTCATTGTGTAGTGATGCGTTGGGCTTGGGGCAAAGCTCGAAATGCAAAGGCGTGAGCTAAGCATAAGTTCGGTAGACATGTTGCACACTACGTGACTTACTCCTCCCCTTAGTGATCCATTGGGATTTTCAGAGGTCACATGATGTTTTTGTTTACACCGCCTATGATTTACAGTACCCTCAAGCAGTAGAGAGCCATCAGATTTCAGGCCCACATTTGGGGGTGGGAGAGGGTTGCAATATTAAACAAAGGTCCACTTTTTTCCGTCATTTTTAAGTATTCAACAAATTTAAGTTAACAGGTAAAGTACTGTTCAAAATCTAAAACGTTGCACTAATCAACTTCAAGTAAGCAGTGCGATACATGCCATCATGACAGGATTCAACATGTACACTGTATAGAAAATACATACTCCAAGCAATGAGATTCATGCCATCGTAAAAGGATTCAACATTTCAACATAATTTGTCGAAATGTTGAATCCTGTCATGATGGTGTGTATCTCATTGCTTGGGAGTATGTATTATACTTTCTTACTTAAAGTTGATTAGTGGACCTTTCGGATTCGGGTACAGTAGTGTTCAACTAGATTAAAAACTGGAAATGTTTTTTTTAATTTGCATGTATATTAGAACCTGTGTTTTATGTACCCTGCCTTTTCATACACCTAATAAAAACAATAACATCATCAATATATTTGTATTTTGTTAATTAGTTTGTCTTAACAAACGTCCATATTTAATTTAATGTTATCTTTATTGAATAACATATTACTCATCATTTAATTCTTTTATATTGTGTCACTACACTGTAAGGGGACAGTCATATTTTACCCATACCTTATTTTACGAACCCCATGTTTTTTACATACAGGTTCTACTACATAAATAATTATGATATCGCAATTAAAAAATAAGTTACATCATATACTACTGAATAATGTAAGTAAAGTAAATAATAATAAGTAAATTAGCTAGGCCCATGGAAATAAGCCCTTTTACAGTTACTGATCATTGTGTTACCAAGGTCGTCTGGTCAAGGCATACAAAACTTCCAACCAATAGAAACCCTATACTGTATTAGAACTTTATAATGCATGTGGAGTTGACACCATGAAAGAGCTTATTGGATGTTTTCCCTTACTATACTGCCCCTGGTACAAGCCACTACCGTGAACAATCTTGAATCCTTGATGGTGTGTGATGTGGACATATACCCTAGTATAAGCCCACTACATTGAACATGGAACCACAGTCAGTGTGTGATGTGGGCATATACCCTAGTATAAGCCCACTAACCTTGAACATGGAATCACAGTTGGCTATTTTCATGGGCTTACACCCAGGTTGTGAAAATGTGTATTTTATTTTATAAAACTCAAATGTTTGGGTGGGATTATACCTGAGTATGTATGGTATTAACTAAATAGTATGGTCCCTCATTAACATAATTAGCTGAATTGCAGCAAGGTACAGGGGTGTCATTTAAAAGATATGTGTAAATCAGTTATAGCCGTAGGAATCAGTCCCGGGATGGGGGAGGGTGTGGGGTGTACGGGATGCTTAGGAGGAGCATGTACTTTTTTACCTAAAAAGGCAATTATAAATCTACAACTTGGATTCAATTTATGCCATTGCTCATATTTTATATCCCTGACAGCACCCATAGGGATTAGCCATACTACTATAATGGCCATAAGTACCTATATATTACAAATTGAATAAAATTGTGGAACTTTGATTGGGGTAAACTTATAATAAGTGTTGAAAGTTGTGGAAAAGTTTTGATCTATAAACTCTACAGATTCCGCAAGATTAATTTTAGCTGGCGCAAAATAATTATGGCTGGATTTACCACCGGCCGTCAGTTTAAAATGATACCACTGAAGTTAGTACCTCACTTAAGCTATGTTTATATCAAGCCAAAAAACAAAGATTAGTACTGTAGAGTAGAAAGGACAAGACTGTAAAATTGTGTTTCCACCCAGAATGGATCCGATCCTAAATGATGGATCTCAAACCCTTTGTATTGCGTATTTTTCATAGACTGACCATTATTATTCACCTTTGAGCTGGAGCCACCTGCTCTCTGCACAAACAATTAAAGTACTTTATATGATTGCATATGTTAAAAAAAGCAACAGCTCACAGTTTTTCATCTTCTGCGCTCTACAGAAGAACACAGCTTGTTCAGGGGCGGATCCAGGATCCACTGAAAGGGGGAGGGGCCCCACTTCCAGATCCGGGTGGGCATGGTTGCCCGTTTTATTCAAAATTGTGCAAAAAAATGTATTTTTGGTTTCAAAAGGGGGCCCGGGTCCGTTGGGGCCCCTCCTTGGATCCGGGCCTGTTGTTGTAAATGTAATTTACAAATTATGAAAACTTAAGTGATAAACCGTAACATTTGTATTAACTGCTTTCATGTACAAACAAAATTATACTAATACAAAATTGTTTGTAATGAGCTGAACATGGCTACATGTACCTAATACAAATCAAGAAATAATGTCCAAGGAAGATATATCACATGGAAGTGGTATTTATATACAATATTTACAGATTGAAAGAAAGCTTGTATCCCAAATTTAAAATGATAAAATAATTACTGTTAACAAACGCATAACATAAATTGTAATTAAAATAATTGCATCATCTGGTGTATTTTAACAAGTGTTTAAATATTAGAATACAGTAATACTAAGAGAAAATAAATCAATTGACATATTTTATACAGTGCATATTGCAAAATACTTCTGCACTTAAAATGTTCACTAAATTAAATAACAAAACAATATATTCAAAACATTGTATACAAATAATTCCATTATTTTTTTATTAATTTATTTTAAATATTCATTCTTAAAATATTTAGGACACTTCCGGGTTGAAAACCGGTTAAAAACCTTGAAAGAAATGCAGTGTAATTTATCTCAAAAATAAATTTATAAAAGAACCCTCTTTGCTTTGCAGAAGTCCATCTTGAAATGAAGTACATGGTTTTATTTTCAAGACAATATTTTTTTATACTGTATTAAAATATTCATTGTATTTATGGCACTCAAAATGAATGCTTTAAAACATCTGTATTTGTATTATTATTTGGTACTTTATTGCGAGACATCAAGGATAGCTTATGGAAGTCTGAAGGGACTTATTTCCTTATGGTGATGATTGGGCAGTACACAGGAAGAGGATCCCTTACTTCTTTCTGAAGAGTGCACACAGGACCAACAGCTTGGTCTCAATTGAAAGATGGTGCGTTCTTAACAAGTATATCAACTCTCCTGCTGAAACTCAAAGAGACACAAAGAGGGCGATATATTTAAACCGAGAACCAGCAAATCTCCATGGTTCAGCGCACAACATCGGGACTGCCACAAATTTAGATGACACGTCAAAATGCCACCCCCGCCATTTAGTTTAGCAAATCCAAGCTTCAATATAAAACCATTCAATGGTACAAAAATAAATACGAAACCCTAGATCTTCATTCCAAGGTTTTACTGAAGATGCTATACAGTAGTGAAGGTACAATACTTCTGCTCAATTCTCATCCACAAGTCGTCTGCGTTTTATACATTCCCATATCCAACTTTCCGAGACACACTCAATGGAAGAATCATTCTGCAAAACAATTAACACAAAACTGTTGTTATTGAATTGTAAAATATTTATTAGAATGAAGCGGTTTCCTGCCTTACCTGATAGTACAGTAGATAGATCGCTCTCTGTCAGTCTGGGTTTTTAGAACTTGCGTTTAGAACTTTAATTTTACATAAAAATTGAACGTTCAATTTTTATGTAAAATTTGTACAAGTTTTAATTTCATATATGTTGCATGAATAAACATTTATATTTTTTTTTAAACAGGCAGTTCAAGGTCAAATAATGTTAACATTATGCCTAAAGTGATTTTAAAGATCCTTTAAAGCCTCCTTCATACAGGTTTTAATATTTAAGACGACTAACTGCTAAGACCGTGATGTAGCAATGGTCTATAATTAAAGACCATGCGTGACGTCACAATTATAAACGATCTTAATGTTTAAAGGGCAGTTCACCCAAACAATGACTATTCATTATATGTTTTAGTTAATCATAAAAAGTATATTCAGCCCTATTTGGGAATATTTAGGATTTTTTCCCTCTTGAGTCTCATGAATTAAAAAATATAATGAAAATAAACGCTTGATTTCATCTCTATTCTTTTATGCATGAAATAGCAAAGTGGGTAAATTTTTTATTATCAAAAAATGGCTACTGTACACTATATAAAAACATCAGAAATGAACAATTTTAGTTAAAAACAAGAATAGCATTTGTCTATATATTTTTAGAATAATGTTGATTTTTCACAGTTTATTTAAAATGTCCCTCTGATGTTGAACAAAAATTACCCAAAATAGCACCATCAATTACCATTACTATGAAATGTTTGTTTGCGATTCAATACTCAACACGGTCTTAGGAAAGACTGTTTTATAGCAGTCTGGCTGAGGTGACTTTGCTACAATTATTCAGTTTTGTTCACCCTTCCCAGTCGTCTTAAAACGTATGGTGATAGAGCATTTGCAGTTGCAGCTCCTAAACTTTGGAACACATTGCCTGATTACATTCGTCAGTCTTCTTCTTTGAATATTTTTAAGACTAGTTTAAAAACTGATCTTTTTGATTCTTTGGGATCTATTTTGATTTATAATTCATTCATTCATTCATTCATTTTGTTATTCTTCACAGCGCTTTGAGACATTCTCTTGTTTGTATTAAGCGCTATATAAATACAAATACATTACATTAAATTACAAGACGGTCTATGTTTTAAAGCTGGCTTTATTCTTCTAAGTTAAGACTGCCAGTTAAGACATTTTTTATAGCAATCCGCTCCTGGTCTTCATTAGTTGATTATACAATTTAATAACTTAACATTATGGATTCATAAAAACTCAAAACTATATCTCTTTTGTCAGGTAAAAACACTGACTTGCCTGTTTAGCTCCCTCTATAATGTGATGAGTTGCGTTAGATTTGCTGAACTCATCGACGACATCACCATTGTATGCAACAATGTAACGCTTCAGCGATTTAATATTTGGATGTGATGGGTCGATGTAGGCTATGACACCAGTGAAGACATCAAGCAGACCCTAAAGAAGAAAATAATTAACTTTTAGTGTTTAATATAAACTTAGCCGATATGATTAATTCAAGATTGTGTTGTATAGTGTAGTTTTGGTTGTTGTAGTAGTGTTGGTTCCACTGTAATACATTGGTTGGTTCAGTTGCAGTGTGTAGTTGTAGATGTTTGTGTAGAGTCACTCATGTAACAGAAGTGTATCCAGGAATTTGGATAAGGGGGTTCTCAACCCCAGTTAGATATTGACAAGGCAAAAAAATATGTCATGTCATGCAACAAATATTGGCTCATACTTGCGCTCTTTTGTCTGTCCACGACAGGGGTCGTGTGTGGAACAGGATATTGGGATAACCACCTACTGATCGTGAAAGATGTACTGGGTTCTTTAAAGTGCACATGAGCCGTTTGTGTACACTGGGCCTATGGTTTATAATTCTTATCCGAGAAACTTGTTCCACCACCAGAAACATGGTGCGAGCAGACCTCAAACATACGCTGTTGTTTTTGCTATGGTTCAAGGTTCCCCTGCCTTATCTGCTCTGCCATAAAACTCATTCAAACTCTCAAGAGTCACAACTTTTCTTTATGCTTTTATTCACTACTTCTTATTTACAATGTATACAGTGTTGAGCTGGTGGCGATGGGGTACACTGGTCCACTACAACTGTACATTAAACTGACTACTATTCTATTTACTACGCTAAACACTAACTTTGGTGTGTTTGTTTACAGTATATAAAAACCTATTTGTTTTAAATCTATATGAACTATCTCTCTTCTAGAACCTTTTTAAATTTTCATTGTTCTGGTTATACTCAGTGTCTTTGATTGTTAATTTAGAACTGGAGCACTACAAATGCTGCATTTTTATGACGACGATGATGATGATGATGATGTTGATGATGATGATGATTATGATGATGACGACAATGAATATTATGGTTGTTGTGATGAAGACAAATATGATTGCAATTTATAATACCTTAAGTATCGGTGACCTTTGACCATTAGAACTAAGATGGCTGAACTTTGCCCTGTGGTTTGGATTTGTTTGATAACAGGCTGCTCCATACTGGCATACTGGTTTGAACTAAGATGAAAAAGAAATAAATTATTGAATGTACAAATTCAAGTGGGGATAATTTATTACTTTCATTCGTTAAGTTTAAAAAAATTGTTTTTTGTAAAGAACAAGAAAGATTGTTAATCTAATATGTGATTAAATTCATATTATTATAAATTATACTTTGTTAAATAGGATTGTGTAACTTTTAAATAAATGCAACTGCATGTATAAGTTATTGACAAGCTGCAAGAAAAGTTAGCTGAAAGAAATGCCCTTATATATCACATAACAAAGAACAATATCAAAAACTATGGCAAAATAATGATAACAACAATATTTATAACAACACTGCTGTACAAATAGTTATTTTAATTATAAATGGTTAAACCAAATTCCCAGGAAAAGCTGGGATGTAAGCAATGACTTTAAACACAAAACACCATTTACTAACACTACCAGTCTAAACCATAATTAATAAAAGCACTAAATGGTCTTATTAACTCTTTAGTAATCATTGTTAATCTTTAAAGAAAACAGGTTTTACCAATTAATGAATGTTTTACAATTTAAAATTGAAAACCAATAACATTCTATTAACTATATTGAATGGTTCAATGGTTTTAAACATGTAGCAACAAAAACAAAACAACACCCTTTAAAACATAATAATTATTTAAATGAAAGTTCATACTGTACATGTTGGTTCATTTTATTATTATTATATTGTAATAAGGGTAAAAAATATTTATTATACAGTATAAACAAATTTTAGTTATTGTAAAATTATATTAACGAAACAATAAGAATATCAATGGTATGAATAAAAATAACAACAATTTATACCTTATTACACACTTGATGTACTGTACCCCAACTAAAACTTAAATTTTTCATACAAACATTAAAAAGTGTAAATGGGTAAAAAAGACAACTTGCAAGAATAACAGTAAACTTGCCACAAGTATGTAGGTATTTTAGTGCGGCACCAGCAGTTGATTTGGAGTTTTATCATGAAACACAGACTTGTAAAGTAGTTAGTTAAACCCATTTGAGAATCGAAAGTGCTGGGCAACATGACAGAGTGATTAATGTGCCTTATAATTACTTGGCAAATTAGACAAGTGAGTTAAACAATTATAGGTTTTCATTTTTCAGACCGTGCATGATGCCCTGAGAGCCTGATATATAAAATTAGGTTTAGCATATAATTAGGGCCTTGAGTTTGCTGATGGAAGTAATCCTGAAAATTATCTTTTAGTTGTAAATAGATTGTATTATAGGCCTACCATTGAATTGCAATGCTTGTCGCTTGTCAGCACAGCTACCCACACATTAATTACATGACAATTACAGAAAATGAAACACACAATTAACAGAAAATATAAAAAGGAAATTAAAAAGAAGAAATAAAGATAAAATTTGTTGGGAGCTGCCCATGTTCATTGATACTCCCAAAAGAAGTTTATTTGGGGGTGAGGAAGCTTCTCTATCTATAACCACGAACATTATAATAGAGTTGGATCAGTTTAATAAATCCCTGTTACTAAACAGTGCTTATAAGCTAGGCCAAGGTCTAGGCTTGCCAATTTTACACTATAAACACTTTGCTACCTATACACACATAGAAGCCTACAATTCACTGTATGAGGCAAGGCATGGCAAAACCACCAAGATGTCGCACAGGAAGTTATTGAGAAATATGCAAATAAACAACATGAAATATAAACAAATACAAAGGAAATTTGTGTATATTTTGTCCAATAACTTCAGTTTTAGATGTCCGATTTTGATAATTGACCAGTCATTTTAAAGCTTGCAAAAGGTGTAATAAGGTGATACCAAGAACTCAATTTCAAAATTTTCCTACAACTTTGTGGTTTTGCCGTGTCATGCCTCCTATGATCAGTTTGTTTGTAGAGTGCACACTGCATGAATCAAATTTTGTTCTGAAAAAAAAAATATCCGGAAAACCAAATAAAATGGATGGTCAGAAAGGTGTTTGGAATTGGGAGATGCCACTCTACCATATGTAACTTTATGGAAGTACACAAAAATTAAATATTTACCTTCTTAGGGCTTGGTGTACTGCTTGATGATTCTTCAACACGACGTTTAACTGGGGTCTTCTTTGGCGTAACAATTTCCTGTTTTACCGGTGTACCTTTCTTTGGGGTAGCTTTTTCCTCTTTTACTGTTGTTTCTTTCTTTGGGGTTACCTTCTCCGCTTTCACAGGTGTTCCCTTCTGAGGTGTCTTATCAGAGGTTGCAGGTTTTGAAACAGGAGTTGATCTACCAGAGCTACCGGCGCCCTCATCTGAATTGTCTTTTCCACGCTTCATTCTTGACTTTAAGCGCCCTCCTTCATCTTTCTTCCCTTTTACAAGACTCGGGATGTCTGATGTGTCTTTCGACGTTTTATACAAATCCTAAATTAAAATAAAAACATATGTATAAATTGTTAATTAGATTGACATGGAGGTTTAGTTTTCTTCATCAGCCACGACGTTAGTTCCCATTTATACTCCTAAATAAATTGAGAAACACATGTAATGTGGCCAGCATTGTTAAAACATATATTACTACAAAAGCTGCACTATTTGAGTGCGAAGGACATAACTTGACCTTCATGAAAGGAAAATAATTGCATGTGAAAAATCATCCAATATGCCTGAGGGTGGAGATGTTGTGAGAAAAAGTCCTGGCATCAGATTGCAATTGAACCCAGGACTTCAGGATTGGAGGGCAGGCACCATAACCACAACAACCCAGCTCCACATGTATACTACACACTACACCCTATAGAAGCTAAGATACCAGTATTACACTTACACATAGCTGTGATAGACTTGTAGCTGACTTCCAGTCTTTATCGTCCCTCATCCCGGTGACACGAGGGAACCGGATAGATATTCCACCTCCTGTATGGGTCTCTGATTGAGAAAACTCAGCTCCAATGATTTCCCAAACTGGGGATGCCTGTCAAAAAAAAGGATAACCGGTACACATTTTCAGGGGAAGATTGCTATAAAACATTCTTAATTGGCAGTCTTTAACTTACAAAATAAAATCAGCATTAACACATAGACAGTCTTAGTAGAGTAACCCCAGTTAGAACATTGCTATAAAACAGTCTTTACTAAGACTGCAGTGAGTATTGAATCACAATCATTCATAGTAATAGTAATTGAGGGAGCTTTTGTACTTAATTTTAATCTCAAATATCGTTTAATTTTTTCTGAATGTTATACAAGTTTTAACTTCCTGATACGGTACACAAATAAACAGTTGTATACCTAACATTTAATAAAACCACCAGTTCAAGCTCAATAATGCTAACACAATGTTGAAAGTGATTTAATGTCATTTAATAGCAATGTTACAGTGCAAAATATAATCTGACAAGAACTGGCACAATTGAAAACCTCTGACAATTGTCAAAAAAACAAACAAACTGAAAAGGAATGGCCATGTCCCATACAGTGGCGGTGCCTGGAATTCCCCGACAGCAAAGCAAGGTGGTGGCACGGGGCCCCGACAAGTTGGGCAAGTTAAATTTTGAGGTGGGGGCATTCAGTCTGACGAGCAAAAAAAAAACCACCCTCATTTGCCGTGTTTTACATGATTCTTTAGTCCGTTTTGGTGTTGGGGCTCCATCTGCTCCTTGTCGTTACCCTACAAAGCCCCGATGAAATCTCAAATTTCTCCTCGACGGGCCGGGGGGGGGGGGGGGGGGGTCTCC
>JAOTQE010056146.1:0-19796 GCA_025631205.1 Nesometra sesokonis
CTATAAATGGTATCATAGCAACAATATACATGCAAGTACATACATTTGAATTATCTAATGTACTGTAAGGGACACAACTGTATCAGAAGAAAAACACATGAACATTTATAGTTACTGTACCAGAAATAATTAGTTGGTTTCCTCTTCATCAATTCTCGCTCCACAAACCACCCTGCATAGAGCCAACAAATGACATGCCAGACTTAATATATCAGCATTTCATAGTTTGGCATTGCCTCTTTTAATTCCTGACAGTTACTACAAGTTCCTTTGTAAAGGTTTTTATGGAGCGATATCACCAGGGAACAGTTTAAGTCGCATTTTGTTGATGAACACGGAGGGAGTGTTGTTGCATCCTCTGTAGGGGGTTGCCTGTGAGGATCAATTTTCCATTTTTCTGTTTGTTTCTTAAATTTCAGGAAGAGTGATACGTGATCTGCATGGCCTTTACTCCAGCTTTTTAAATTTCTGAGTGAGGTGAAGCATTATTTGAGAATGTATTCTCAACATTCCTGGGATATTTGCATTTGTAGATTGCAACTTTCTTTGTGTGCACATGGATGCAAGAGCCAGTGTTATTTCCAAACAAGGCATAGTTTAAAAAAAAAAACTCTTCTCTATGATAATTGTTGCGATGTCGTAGGCCACATCCATTTCTGACTGTAGGTACAAATTTGTGTACAGTTTGCTTGTCGATGGTAGATTGGAAATTCCAAAAATTTAGCATCTTAGGCGACTACAACAACAGGAGTATCTACACTTTTAACTAAACCAATTGCAGTCATCTGTAAAATTTGGGTTTCACCATCATCTGTAGCTTGATGTACAGTGAAATGGTAGCATGCCATCTCTGAACATACCATCTGGATTAGAGCTTTCTTGTTCTTTTAATTAGCCAGAAATACTTCTCTGTCACATGATATGGTTACGTCTTATGAAATCCAATTAGATCTTCATGATAAGCCTACATGGAGACGTAATTGTGCAGGAATCTTGATAACTTTCAGAAGACAGTAAAGGTAGGTGACAAAAAGATTTACATTGAAAAGACTTTGCTCTGCAACAGACTGATTATCCGTAAAATGCTCTAGAACACAAGACTGACTTGGAGATGGACAGTAAGGTGCATGTTGTTGATGGAGGTTGGCTACCTCATCAGGTAAAAGAGAATAAGGGCTTAATCATCAAGCTTACTCAGAAATTTAAAAAGCTGGACTAAAGGCCATAGAGATCTTACAGTTGTGGAGATACTCCCCTTGACAAGGCACTCTTCCTGAAATTTCAGAAACAAGCAGCAAAATAGGAAACTGATCTTCACAGGCTATCCCCTACAGAGGATGCAACACCACTCCCTCCATGTTTATCATAAAATTCGACCTAAAATTTTATCTGGTGAAATTGCTTCCAAAAAACATCTTCAACGGACTTTGTTGTAACTGTCAGGATGGAGAGAGACAATATCAAACAATGAAATGCTGTTGCGGCATTAAGTCTGGCAAGACATGTGTTGCTGCCTGCAGAGTGTGTTGTGAACATCTGTTCTAATGGAGAGAGAATTGATGAAGAAGAGTTAATGACTAGGGATGGAGAGGGCACCAACTAATTATTTCTGATACAATTACTATAAATGTTCATATGTTTTTCTTGAGGTACAATTCTGCGTCCCTAAGTCCCAAAGTCCACGTCCATTGAAGCAAACTTTGTAGCAGTTTATGCATCCCTTTTGCCTAAACAGTGACATATAGGTATGTACATCTGAGGATGATCTAGGATTGTGATTTGGGAGGGGCTTAAAGCCAAAGTTTGGTTTTCACAAGCCAACAAAACAGAAAACAAAAAAAAACCCTGCTCGCAATAACATGTCAAATAATCTCATGCGGCCTCAGCTTGCATGTTTTAATTAGTTCATTATCATTAAATTTAAAAAAAAAAACAAAATTTGGACCAACCTGTTAAGCCCCCTTTCCTCCCCCTTAAATCTGCCACTGCACATACTTAAGTAAATTAGTTGAAAATGCAATGGGATTTTCTACATTTAAGTCTAAACTTATATTGGCTATTGTGCAAATACAAAAATAAAATTCCTATTTTGACCTTTGACCTCAAATTTCGAAGTCATAAGTTAATTGCTGGCCTCAAAATTTATTTTATTTTTTTTCAGTATAATTCTCTAAATTCTGACACTAATATTATCCACGTACCATATCGGATTCCTGAGATACAATTATATGGTCATTTTAGCAAAGGTCAATGACCTTTGACCTTGTAAAAGGCACTTTCCCAACCCGCTATCTCATTTACCATTTTAAAGAAAATATTAGCATCTACATTTTATTCAAAACAGTTGAAAAACCCTCTTATAGGATTTTCTCACAGATCTACCCAAAATCAATAAAAAATAACTTATTTTGACCTTTGACCGCAAATTTGAAGGTCATAGGTCAATATCAGGCATCAAAAGGTATTTTAATCTTCTTTCTAGTTTAATTCTCTGCATTTTGACGCCAATATCAACCATGTAACATATCAGATTCCTGAGATACAATTATTGGTCATTTTAGCAAAGGTCAATGACCTTTGACCTTGTAAAAAAGCACTTTCCCCACCCCCTACCCCACCTAACTTTTTTTTGGTAAATGTTGACACCCTTACCTACTCAAATCAGGTGAAAAACCTTTTCATAGAATTTTTTCACAGATGAACCCTAATATAGGTATACTAATTCCAGTATTAACATACTAAACAACCAAAGAATAGTGGTAGTACCAATCCTGTATAATTACCAAATGTTTAATATTTATTCCAGCCCAACATCAGTCTGATGATCCTGTACAACAGAGACCTGAGGCTAGGATGAGTATACAGCCAGCTGAAGATGATGAAGGTAATACTGTAATAATAATAAATTAATTTTTATTTATTTTTGAGGAAAGAAAAAATATAATATAATAATATCCTAATAAATTAATTTTAGTTATTTTTGGAAGCAGCAGCTATGGTTAAGACTCTCAAATAAAACCCTAAAGTGAATTAATTGTATGTAAATTTTACTAGAACCAGTGGCATATCCAAGGGAAGGGGGGCTCAGGGTTCACAAGCACTCCCTTCCCACTCCCTCCTCTCCCCCTTCGGAGGCTGAAAACAATGAAAGTAGGATAGGAATGTGAAAATTTGGGGCTCGAGCACTCCTCTTCAGTGGGAATGAGCACCTCCCTTCAGAGTAAAAGGACTATACTGTCAGGTAAAAGCTCCAAAAAATCATAATTCGCACCATAAAGAGGGTGTCAATAGGGGTAACCATAGGGGAAAATATGTGTTTTTTTTTTATTTTGTCAAGATCCAACCTATGTTAGAGCACCCCCTTCGCCAATTTCTGGATATGCCGCTGAGAGCTATGCAATTCCTTGGAATGTTCTCACCACAGCAACAACCACAGTGGGTAGTGGTTGGGAAGGCTTGGGAGGCTCCGTTGTCTCCTTTTACCTATCAAAAAGAATCTGAGCCTGCAATGGTAATGACGATAGAGAAATAAAGAAAGGGTAACTATGGTAAATCAATAAGAAAGTGAATGAAAACTTTAGAAAAGTTGGGATTTGAGCAATGATGTATTATTTTAATGGCTAGATAGTGAACTTCCATAGAATATATAGCCCAAAGTTCAATTCCATGGAAGCGCCTACTATTGAATTATATGTTCGGCATCCAACCAATCATATCACATTACATTTTTTTAAGCTGTTGTTACTGTGAAATTTGTGCCACCAATCATTTATGAAAGTTGCTTATTTATCAATAAATGGAAGTAAATTTAATCCAAATATAAAGACAATTCCCAACATAAAATATATGTACTGTAGTATATATAATAAAAATAATCTTTATGACAAATAAATGTTAAAAATACAATAATTATAAAATTATTATTATTTAACTCAAATGTTTGTGACAAAGGCTGATGACCATCATTAGTAGATGCTTACGTGGGATTGCAATTCTACAGTGTTAAGTTCACTAGCCGTAAATAATAAATCTATGGAATTGAACTGGAAGAGTGAGAAATGAAGAAAACGAAGTGGTTGTATTTTGTACAAGAATCTGTAAGAATGAAAAATGTTTTAATTTTTGATCAATTTATTCAGTACAGAGCATTCTAAATCTCTAACATTTTTTCTTAGACCAAGATGATGGATTTTCTGTGAAGCATGTAGCAACAGCACGATACCAACGGAATCATCGATTGATTGGTGAAATATTTAGTGACCTTGCCGTGCCAGACCCTCGCTCGGTGATCACTGAAAATCGAATGGATATTCTGAAAAAGCAAGTAAAGTCGCTCATACTTCATCAGGTAAAGGGTTTAATCTTGCTATTATGTCTGCTGCCCTCTGGAGGGAATTTTTCAATTAAATATTTTTCAGTTAAATATCCAGTTTTACATAAGTTGGAAGTATATGTATGGATCAGACCTTTATTGAAAGCACTTTTTTTTCCCACACTGAACATCTAAACTGTGCTACAGTCAAACATGCCTTTGTTGAATAATTTCTAAGTTGCACTTGATTTTCATCCCAAACCTATAAATCAAATTTATCAAAGTCGAGTGCATTTGCAATGCCATTTGCCACAGTCTCTGCGCGAAGGCTGCGGACGCAGATGTGATTTTTAAAATTCACCCATTTAGTGATTTTGCCCGCTGCCCATGTGGTATTGTACACGAGGCCAAGGGCTTAACCTCTCATACGAAAGATGGTGTGCTGTAACTTGTATTTCGACCCTCCAGCTGATTAGATAAATTTAATCTAACATCATAGGTTTTATTTAATTAATAATTTGCTACTTTTTTACAGAAAAAACTGGAAGGAGAACTGCAACAGATAGAAGAGAAATTCCAGGAAAAGAAACGGAAATTTAAAACAAACAGTAGTGAATGGCATGAATCTATTAAAAAGGTAAGAGTTCTTGTACACATTGCTGACTTTAATCAAATCACTCCAAATTGACTTGTCTCGGACTGATAGCAGAATAACTATCACAAATAAAATTGTAATATTTTTTACAGTGTACAATATACAGTATCCAAAAATATAGCCAATATGTGCAATAAATCTTTACAAAAGTTAAGACTTGAATGTTGAATTTTAAATTTATTAATAATAATAATAATAATAAACTTTATTCAATCAGGGTTACACTTGTTCACCTCAATGGTGTTTTTCAACAAGGCCGTAAAAGAGATTATATATAACAAGTAACAAATCAAAATACAGTATAGATGAAATGCAAATTAGTAGCAATTAAAACTACTGTAGACAATAAAAAAACTATTAAACTAATTTAAACAAAGAAGGTAAACAATATTACTATAGTAAAGGAAGAAAGAACCATGAGTCTAGGAGTTGAAGTAATTTGAATCATGGGGAAACCATCTTTAATGGACAATGTTCGAACCCAAGTTTTATACATTAAAACTTCAAATGCCCTTATCTTTGGATCTACTTATCTTCGAAATGTCATTGAAAGTTGAATATACCAAATTGTCATATTTTTTATTTTCCAACTATGAGGCACATTTTAGGTTGAGATTTACTTAATTTACTCACTTTTTTTACTGTTTTTTTCAGTTATAATTCATTGTTATTTAAACATAATCACTGCATCTCTTCACCTTATAATAGTTTATTTTTATTATGATAGTTGTGTGCAGAGAAAGTGGAGATAAAATGGGACGAGATTTATGCAGAAATGCCGCCAACAATCTTCCCGCTACTAACACCACAACGAATTGTGACTCAGCCCACTATACCGCCCTCTGCAGACCCATCCAACTCTCAACCAGCCGAAAATGGAAATAACAAGTCTGAAGAACCTGGTGCTGATAAGATGGCAGGTTTGAGGACAGAGGAGGAGACTGGAGAATTGGAACGTGACCCTCCATCGGAGAGCACTGTAGAGGGTGACAGTGAAGCTGCTAAAGAACCTACAGATGCAGAGAAGAAGCAAGACCCAGAACCAATGGATGCTGAGATCACTCCATCTACAGTAGAGACTCCACCTCCAGCATTGTGTTCTGAAATCACAAAAGAAGCTCAGATGGGTAAGTTGAAATATAAACTACAGTTGAACCTCTTCTAAAGCTCAATCCAGATTATCAAATTTATTTTACAAAACACTTTGATGATATCCATATATGGTAATGATTTTTCTGTTTATGATCATGGTGTGACATCATCATGACCATATATAGGCATGTGAAATTTTTTTTGTCAAATAAATCTGATAGTCTGGACTGAGCTTAAGAGGACACTCTAAGGTCCAAAAAAAGTGTATGCGTACGGGAAATGCCCGCTTACAAGAAGTTTGTAGTGGACCTAACTTTTTAAAATCTTGTATACTTGCTATTTCCGAATTTTCACAGCCTTCTCATTGCAGGTGATAGCCTCTCATTTTTCTAGGCACCACAATTATATTTTATTAAATTTTACTTAGTTTTTTTTTAAATATCAGCTGCTTCAGTTTCAGCCTAATACAGTAGAAGGATTTTGTATAGAAATTGTATTCGTTGTTTAAAAAATCACAAACATTGTGTTAGGTAAAATTATTTTTTAAAAAACCAAATTTTAAGGGAGGTGACTGCTTACAAGAGGTACCAAATGCACTGATTAGATAAGAAGAACAAACAGGCTTTTGAATGAGTGTCCGTTATGGGACGTGCCTGCTTTTGAGGGGTTCAACTTTATTTAGACTGATGGCATTTACAACAGGCTTAAAAATAAAATTTTACCCTCACCATTAACAGGATGAAGACTACAGTACATCATGCCTACACAATGGCAAATTAAGCAGGTTGTAAAAATGTAACAAGCCAGTCTTTAATGATTTCAACCTCAGCTTTCTAACATGATCCTTAATTATAAATGAAATACACATTTGACCCTTCCCTTTGAAAAAAAAATAACTCTGTTAACATGGTACATAATGATAGTAACAAGGTATATAAAGGTAGTTAACAGGGTTAACCCTATAAAAACTACCATATCAATGCTCTGCAAGTATACATAGGAAAATATAGCCATTATTTAGAATAAACCCTTAAGGCATTAATAACATCAACAGACAAGGTCATTATATACTACCTTACTGGGTAGTTCTCTGTGGTGCTAGGTAGATCGCCCTAGTAATTTAACATGGTAGATCTACCTAGTCAGAGGGTGTTATTTTTTTCAAAGGGTTAGTGTCAAATGTGTATTTCATTTTAAGGGTCTTGTCTTAAAGATCATTCCTGATCAATACAAGCTCTTTTGAACATATGACCCAATGACCTGCAGTTGACCCTCTGCCCCCCCCCCTCCCCACCCCAGATATTGAAATGCATGTACCTTTTTTGGGATTCAATATATCTGCATTAGTTATTTCATCATCAGGAATGATGGATGTTTTTGTTTGTTACAGAAATTGAGAATAATGATAAACCCCCAGTACTAAGTCCCTCTGGAGAAATACCATGCCAAGAGGAAACAGACAATGGATCATCACAAGATGAAACAACAGACGACAATGATCAAACCACCTCTAAGAAAAGCGTAGAAGGAAATGATACCGACAGCCAGAGCTGTAATGAAGAGTCTGGAAAGAACGATGAAGATAAAATGAGTGGCGAGACAGGAATGGGTGAGAAAGAAGGAAATGATGTACCAACAGAAGATGGTAAGAGATCAGCAACTGAAGAAGAGAAGTGAAGATGTTAAGTCATACCATAGTAAGGGTGGCAGATCCAGGGGTGCTTCAGGGGGAGCAAAACTGTTTGAAGGCCACATCAAACACGGCCTCCAGCAGGGACATGTGATACAATTAGTGACAATTTGTTACAGAAGTGGGGAAAAGCTTTTTTTTTTTGTTTGTCAAGCTGAAACAGGGTAAATTGGGCTGCAAGATGGGGAAAACTTGGCCTAGTGGCAACCCCATAACAGGATCCTGGATCCACCCCTGGGTAATCAAACACTACAATATAATCAGAACAGAGAGGACCAATGTTTAGAATAAAATATAAGTTTTCATAACCTCTGTGGCTGGTATTCTCAAATGTTAGACATGGACTAACCATAGAACAGCAATAGTTGTTGTAAACTGTCCATAAGCCTTCCTCCTTGGAGAGTATCATTTAAAGTCTTTAGTCCAGAGTTTAGATCTTGGCTAACCATTGAGAATACCATTTATAGTTACTCCTGGATTAAACTTGAACTTAATCCTGGACTAAAGTTAGTCCACTTTTGAGAATTCCAGCCAACATCTCCGATTAGGAGCCAATTTGATTGGATGTTGAGACAGGGGCGATTTAAAGTCATGGCTTCTGCCTTGTAAATCAGCTAACCCCTGATAAAGATATCTATCAGGGGTGGATCCAGGATTCACTGGAAATGGGGGGGGGGCGCACTTTTCCACTCCCGGTGGGCGTGGTTGCCAGTTTTGTCTTGACGAAAAAAAAAGGTAATTTCCCCAATTGGCGCTCTAGTACCCGGTTTGGACCGTATTTTGGCTTTTAAAGGTAAATTTTTGACCCGGCGCACCTAATATAAGGGGGGGCGCAATTACGTTTTGGCGATAATGGGGGGGGTGCATGCCGGTTGAGCACCCCCCTCCCTAAATCCACGCCTGATCATAATCAAACAAGTGCTTCTATAATTATTGTCAAGACACTTTTTAGTCCTCCTAAGCTTCATACTGCCAATATGGAGTGGATTTGATTGGTCTGAGATGAGAGCAATTTCAACGAATGCCAGTCAAGTCGCCTCCTGCAAACTCCCCCTACAAACTCGCCTCAAAGAAAACTCGCCTCCTCGGAAACTCGCCCCCTTGGAAACTCGCCTTCTATTGAAGTCACCCCTTTGCAAACTCGCCTCCAAAATATCATTTTTTTTTTAATGTAGCTTTGAATTCCTTTTTCTGAATTTAAAAAGATATTACAGCTTCACCAAAACATTATTCTGATATTAATCCAAATATTCCACAAAAACATTTTAGGCATAGGCCTAATCTGGTAATAGAAATGTCGTTAGGCCTAGGGCCTAGAATCTAAGTATAATATCGTCCAACCTAAGACCTACAGTGTACTTTCATGTAAGATTTTAGATCAAATCTTTAATTCTAGATAACAGTATATTTTTTGTATTTCCAAAGTTTTAGAGGCGAGTTTACAAGGAGGTGACTTTCATTGGAGGCGAGTTTGCCAGGGGGCGAGTTTGCGAGGAGGCGAGTTGTCTAGGGGGTGAGTTTGTAGAAGGCGAGTTTGCAAGGGGGTGACTTGACTGGTTCCCAACTCATTGCTCTCACTTTATAAATCCACTCCTGTAGAATTAAAGATATCCATCTTAATCAAAATGGTGCTTGTGTAGTTATAATTATTATCAGGACACTTTAAAGTTCTAATAAGCTCAATACTGCCAATAATATATGGAGCGAAGTGGATTGGTTTGAGTTTGGAGCGATTTCAGTTGACGGCTCTCACCTCGTTATACCACTCACCGGTTTATAGAAGATATCTTACTCATTCAAATGAATGCTTCAGTAGTTATAATTTTCAAGAAACTTTAAACAAAGCCCAAAAGCTCTCCTCTGGAGCAAATTTGATAGGTTTAACAAGGAAATGATTCCAGTTGACGACTCTCGCCCTGTAAAACCTCACACCCGCAATAAAAGATCTTAATCAAACTGGTGCTTCTGTAGTTCTAATTATTATCAAAACACTTGAAGTTCCCATATGCTTGATATGGCAGATATGGAGTAAATTGTCTGAGATATGAGCAATATTAACTCATGACTCTCGCCTTATAAAACCATTCACTCATGACAGTGGCACTGTAGCTTGGTGGTTAGCATGCTTGCCTTCCAATCCAGAGGTCCTGGGTTCAAACCATCCTGAATGCTAGGTTAGTTCCCACGACTTAACAACGCCACTCCTCTAGCCTCATAATGGGATTTGATTCAAAACGCATGACGTAGACCTCATCTAGTAAGTGGCGAGAAAACTTGATGTTGGATGTGACTCGAAGTAACAACAAAAAATCTTAGTCAAAAAGGTGCTTCTACAATTGTATATATTGTCAAGAACCTTTAAGTTATCATAAGCTCGATATTTCTGATATTTAGCGAATTTGATTGGTTTGAGATGGGAGCAATTTCAACTCACCGCTCCTGTACTCTAAAAATAAAAAAAAGATTATAACGTACGTTATCAAACATAAATTCAAATGTAAATTTTTTTTCCGTAAAATCAAAATGTAAAAACTATACAGTATACAAATATATACCGAGATGAAAAGCTCTGGTTAAAACTATGGGTCCCAAAGTGACTACAAAAGTACTATTATAGTCAAGCAAATAGTACTTTTATAGTCACTGAGGGACCCATAGTTTTAATTCGGAGTCTTTCATCTCAGTATATATTTGTTTTATGTACTGGATTCATACATTCTTCTCCATTGATTGACTTCTGTGCAGTGCTAAACACAGTGGTCGCAACCGGGACCAGCGGCGGGTCACATGAGATAGCGCCATCTGGTGTTGAAATTGGGACAGAATCCGTAAATAGTCTCTTACTATTTACGGATCGGTAAATAGTACTTTGGTGGTTGGATTATGTTTGATCACATGACGTGCTTTTAACCAATCAGTGAATAAGGATAAATCAATCCAGTATCCAGTAATAAAAACTATTAAGCCAACGTTAAATGAGAATCATAGCTTAAATTGCTAACCCTTGCTTTTGAAACATACTTTCTTTACTGTATACAGTCATTTTATGAAGTTCTACCATATCAAATAGAATTAGATTCTATCACTTGTTTTGTATTTATTAAATATAATTGTTTTGTTTTAGAAGTTTTTGTGTTATACAGGCAACTCATTTATATACTAATAATTTATTGAAATCATCGCTTTTGCAACAGTATATGTCGAAATATTGAATCCTGTCACAATGGCGTGTATCTCATTGCTTGAAGTATGCATTATACTTTCTTACTATGTGTAGAGTCCAGCAAGTAATTTATCACCCAAAGCTTTTGCAACAGTGGCGTCATCTACAAGATGCATTCAATAGATAATAACAAAGCATGTCAAGTTACTACAAGTGTGTCTTATATCGAGCTGTTAGCAGGCATTAAATGCCTTCAACCGTAATCTACTGTTACCTGATGACATTTAACATTTGCGGTGTCGTGACAAAATTAGTCGTGTTGTACACCAGGTAATTTTGAGATAATCACAAAAATAGACAACAAAATCATAATTTGATGAAAATGAGATTTCTTTTTTATTAAGTTTATTGCTTATATTTTATTATTACAAATATCCTGTTTGTGTTTATTTAAAATAAATTAACACGTTTCTGAGCTGCAATTTGTAAAGGTTATTTTTCATATGGAAAAACATGTCGGAATTCAACAGTTATCTTTAAAGTGGATTTTTTTTTCCCAAGGGAGTTTTCATACAGGTATATTTCAAAATTATTTTCCCTGGTTATACCATAGATATATTATTTACGGCTAGATGGTGAACTTCCACAGAATACATAGCCCAGAGTGCAGTTCCATGTAAGTACCTACTATTCCGGAATCCAACCAATCAAATTTGGTTACTTTCTAACACTGTTGTTACGTCGAAATTGCACAGGCGCAATTTTTCATAGGAGTTTCAAATTTATCAATAAATGAAAGTAAATTTAATCCAAATTTAAAGACATTGACAACATAAAATATGTGTGACATGAACAAAAGAATGTTAAAAATACAATAATTGTAAAACATTATTATTTAACTTGCATGTTTTTGACGTAGCCTGACGAAATTTAAAAAGTAGGCGCCTACATGGGACTGCCATTTTGCAGTGTTAAGATCGCCATCTAGATGTAAATAATATATCTATGGGTTATACTCAACATATGAATTTGATACAAAAACCAAATTAAAGCTTATACTGTACAAAGCTGTACTATAACACATTATATTACAATCATGTTCTGTGAAAGTCAAATGTTCAAAGCTTAAATATCAAAATTTTAGCTTAATTTAGGCGTATGTAAATTTGAGGGTTCATAAAATTGAGGTTCCACAGTATTCAAATGATATCTACCCCGAAGCTAGTATAACACCCACACATCAATACGTTTTAGGGGTTATACTTACTCTTTCTTAATTATGTTACCTAGTACTGTAAATATTCATACCACTCATCGATTCTCAATGATTTGAATGCAAAACGATAAAGACATTCTCATTGGTCGTGAGAACAATATAAGCATTGTAAAACCATGTTTGATTATTAAACTAAATGACGCTAATGGACTATTCATAAATGTGTGTTGATATATAATTTTATGGTGTATAAAGTTGTATAATTGTAAAAACATGTGCACTTCAATCTAACCGAGACATTTTAACTACATTATGTAAATTATATAACAGCCGCCCACGCATTGGTGACGCTACGTGTAGAATCCGAAAGGTCTACTAATCAACTTTAAGTAAGAAAGTATAATGCATACTCCAAGCAATGAGATACATGCCTTCGTGACATGATTCAATATTTTGACAAATTATCTCATCATCAGGAAATTCATTCCTGATGATGACATAATTTATGTCGAAATATTGAATCCTGTCACGATGGCGTGTATCTCATTGCTTGGAGTATGCATTATACTTTCTTACTATGTGTAGAGTCCAAGTAATTATCACCCAAAGATCCTAGGTTCAATCATTCCATGTTTCAGAATTATTATATCACTGAAAAAAAATCATTCCTTAAGAAATTACCAGTTGTCGGAAAGGACGCTGTTGGCGCAGCGGTGGCGTTTCGGGCTTCCAATCACGAGGTTGGTGGTTCGAGACTCACTCAGTCAGCTGTTTGTGTTCCTAGGCAAGACACTTTATCCACGGTGCCTCTCTCCACCTAGGAGTATAAGTGGGTACCTGGGAGGTACAAATGCCATATGCGCTGATTACGGCTGCAACATTATGGAATGGATTGTATTCCATAGGTGTTTGCCCCAATGACTGGGGGTAATAATTGTGAAGCGCTTAGAGGCCTTGGCAATAAGCGCTATATAAATGTCACTTATTATTATTATTATTATTTAAAAACACTCCCTAAACCTAAGAAAGTATAATGCATACTCCAAGCAATGAGATACATATAAAGTCCATCGGGACAAGATTCAATATTTCGACATAAATCATGTATAAAACGAAAATATTCGGCATGAATTGATCCCTTAACACGCCCCTGAGGCCATTTCAGGACATCTAAAGTCCAAAATTTCCCAGGGGAGAATTCTCCCGGACCCCCTAAAACTTTTGACTCTCTACCGCCCCTCCCCCTTTTTCCAAAATTCTGGATCCGCCCCTGTTTAGGAATGATTACACAGAAATTAGTAGGTGTTGACACAAACATGGACTAGTAAAAACATCGATAGAAATAAATGGCGTGATTTGGGAGAAGTTTTTCCTAGCAGTGGGGAGATATTCAGACTGATGTTGATGACATGGTACCCAGTTCTTAACTGACGACAATCTGATTTATATTTGATTGAAATGGGAATATCGCGAATGAATTTTGAACGTCAGTAAAATGAAATATAATGTTTCGATTCAATAACCTTACTGTCAAACTCATAAGCAAACCTCTTTATTGTATTAATTATTAACATCCTCAAATAAAGAGCTTCTATAGAGTATAAGAACAAGAACTATTGTTATTTAAATTATTGCCGGTGGCATTGCTTTGAATTTATCTGAAACATCGATGATAAAAATTCTGAAGTTTTAGTTTCTATAAATAATGAACAATCTCAAACACTCTGATGAAAGACATGGAATATCTCAATCGGCCCTTTGATGAGGCGCTTAGTGTGGTTTGGGGCTGGGTGCGAATAATTGTGAATGCGAAACTAAATTACAATCTGAATGTTTTAAACATCATGAGAAGTATTATATTGGTAGTAAATTGTTGTCTTTAGCGGGTTAATATTCAGGGGCGGATTTAAGGTTGGAGATCAACAGGATTAAGCACCCTAACATACATGGGCGGATTGGGGAGGGGATGCAAACGGGGCGCTCCCCTATTATCGCTAAAACGTAGTTTTACCCCTTACCACCCCTTATATTAAGAGCGCCGGGTATTTCTTACCCTAAAAATAAGTAATAGACATAGGTATGGACCGCTCCTGAAACTAACCTAAAAAAATATTTTAATGCCGGGTGGCTGTTTAAGTCAAAATAAACGAGAATAGATCAAAAGCTACTGTATATGGATTACATAAAAGGCAAAATATGGGAGTCAGAGCATAGGTCAATTGGTGCAAGGTTTTGTTTTATTAAAAGTTCGTTGCTTGTCAAATTGGAATGGGGTACATTGCAACCGGTTTATAGTTTACGCCCCACCCCTGGCTCACAATCTAGGAATATTTAAAAAAAAACTCTATGGGCCTACTGTAATTGAATATTTATAATATATTTGAATAATTAGTTATGTGGCATGATTTTAAAGGAGAATGGGTGTGACAGCTCAGCGCCACCTTTCTTGAAGGTGAAAAACGTGCGATGGTTGCGCACGCACCACACCCCTCCTAAAAATAAAAACATTGGAAAAAGGCCACTTTTCTATCAGAAGCCAAGAAAAAAACACGTACCATTTACAAAATAACCTGTTTAATCAGAGTGGATTTTTCAGTGTGGGGGGGGGGGCATTCCCCTCTAAAATTGACTTGAAAAAAAAATCTGGTTGTAATGACAATTAAAGTAGTAAAAATATAGATGCAACGTGGCTTTGTAGAGACCCCTCAGAGACAAAGCTGCAGTTACTATCATACAATCCTGGATTCGTCCCTGTGTTTTTGCTTGTCAAATGTGAACGCCCAGTTATTTTATCAAATCCTGGCCCTGCAGAGCATCGGCATTGTCGTTTATCATTTCGCAATTTATTACTGTTGACATAGTACTAGTTAAGCAGTTTGTCATCAATACGTTCTTATTCGACCCTTAAGGGTACAAAAATCTTTAAGGTAAATTAAGAATACAAAAAACAATATAAAACCAGGTGGAATTATTATCATGAAAACGCCATGTGATGGAATATAAGCTTAGAAAATGTTAATGCAGGACCACATTGCAGATTGAAGTTGAAGAGTTAACAGTTCAAGAATGAGTCCGTAAGTATCGCTCAATACTTTAGTGGCTTCAATGTTTATTTTATCTTTGGTTAGACGAGGCTCTAGAACTGCCCGTCAGATCAATTAGTTATGGATTTTTAGGGTTAGAATTTGCTTGATTTTAATTTTTTTTTTTGAAAAGCCCTGAATTAAAATTGAACCAGCACGTTAATTTCATTTCACTAGCGCGGTCAACTATCGCTCAACGTTGGGTTGAAGAGCAGCGTCACATTTAAATATTGTTAGGCGACCTGGTGGAATATACTTTCCAGGGCTGGATCGATCCAGGATTGTAATTTAGGGGGACGTCAATCCCGATTTTGGTTTTCACAAGCAAAATAAAAATGCCGGGGTCTACTTTGCCACCGAGAGTTCTTAAATACAGCCGCTGTGTATCTATTTTAATTAGCTCATTCTCATTAGATCACCCTACCCCCTCATTAAAACCACCTCCCTTAAATCCGCTCCTGCTTCCAAAGTAAAAAAATAATTTAAAAAGCATTGTTTATTATTGTTGATCATACGAAAATAGGATATAGTGTACTACTTACATAAGCACAAGTGCATAATTACAAAATTATATACGCACCTTGTTGAAAGCTAAAGAGAATCCCTAAACGCCCATTTCCTTAATAATAAACTCGTAAAGACACTATTTCTGAAAATTACTCCCCAAAACGTTTTGAATACCATTTCCGGGCATCTAGAGGCGCCAACAATGGGTCTGAAGTATGTTTTCCCCTTAAATATAATGAAATTGTCAATACCTCAGACACTATTTCTAAAAATTACTTCTAAACGTTTTGAATGCATATAGAGGCATCAATCACAGTTTAAAATTTTCTTAACTCAGCCCCAATCAGACCATTTTTAAAAATTAAAATAATGAAATTGTCAATACCCCAAGTCACAGTTTCTAGAAATTAATGCCTGAATATTCTATTTGAATGCAATTTCGGTCATTTAGAGGCGTCATAGTTCAAAATGTTCTTACCTCAGTCCAACTATGGTGGAGCTGAAGCCCATTTGGTTCCTTAAAGTAATACAATTGTCCAAACCCCAAGACACCGATTCTAGAAATTACTGTACTACAAATGTTCTATTTGAATGACATTTTCGGTCATTCATAGTTCACAATTTTCTTACCTCAGTCCAACTATGGTGGGGCAGAGGCCCATTTTTCCTAAAATAATGACATTGTCAACATCACAAGTCACCATTTCTGAAAATTACTCCTAAATATACTATAAGAATTTTCAATAATTTATAGGCGTTAAAGTTCAATTTTTTTACCTCAGCCCCAATCATGGTGGGGCTGAAGACGTCCTCCTTTAAATAATAAAATTGTCAATACCCATGACATAATTTCTAGAAATTACCGTATGGCCTACTCCCTGTTCTATTTTAATGCCATTTCGGTCATCTAGAGGATTCATCGTTCAAAATTTTACCTCAGCCTTAACCATGTATGGGGATGAGGTTAATTTTCTTCTCAAAAATAAACTTGTCAAAATCCCAAGACAGTATTTCTGAAATTACTCACCAAAACTTTCTATTTGAATGCCATTTCCAGGCATCTACAGACGTCATAATTTGTTTCCTTACTTCAGCCCCAACCATGGTGGGCCTAGGCTGTGACTCTCAAACCGAGCACCCCCTTCGCCAAAGCATGGATACGCCACTGTATATCCATTGAAAACACGATATTGGTATTATTTATACCTGACTGGTTGTCGGGACTATGTAGAGGCACTGACAAAAAGCGTAGTAGCATTAAATATGCATTGTTGAAAATGATTAAAAATGATTTTGAAAATAACTTGCTTATTTTGAAGAAATATATTATATTAGGGCCATGGCACTAGAAATTTGGATTTTAAAAAAAAAACGTATTTTGCAACATTATACTAAAAATGAGCAAAAATACATTAGAAAGTTGGAAGGCTCTAAAATTTTTGTCATTTTCAATGTAAAACGCTTATTATACGATTTATATTACTTTTATTTTGACTTTCTTAAATCTGAAGTAACTTTAATATGCAATTTATTTCAAAGTTAATATTGATACTTTTTGGTCATTGTCAAGTTACAATACATCTTTAATTAATGCATGGGAGACCTAATTAAGCAACGATTTGATTAATTATGACTGATTATGATTCTTTTTTTCAGAAACATAAAATTGACTTTGAGCTTGCTTGTTGCCTTAGCCGCCATGGAAGTTTCGGCAGGACTGTTCCACCCCGTTTGCCCTCCATTTTGGGTTCCATTTCAAGAAAGTTGCTACCGTGCATTTGGTACCAAGTTGACCTGGCAGGAGGCTGAAAACCAATGTCACACCTACTTCAACGAATTTGCAATGGGACATCTAGTGTCGATCCGATGTGAAGCCGAAAACCATTTCGTTTACCAACTTTGGGATTCGGCTACTGGCAACATGGTAGCAGACTATGACGTCACGTTCTGGATAGGCCTGAGTGATATTGGTGAAGAAGGTAAATTTGTGTGGTCGGATGACGGGGATGAGGCAAACTATACTCTGTGGAAGCCAAACCAGCCAGATAACTATGGTGCGGGTGAACATTGTGCTCACCAAACAAATGGAGAGCCTGAATCCAACACCTGGAATGACTGGGATTGTAACAAGATGGTTTACTATGTATGTAAACTGCCACAGTCTGTTTATTAGCAAGATCACCTATGGTGCACTTGAGCGGATTTTAAAAATGCATTTCTATGGAACACCTAAACTGTCTTTGGACTGGCAGACCACGGCTTCAACAATTTGCTCTGGTGGGTTCCCACTGCCGATCAGACGAACTCGATCAATCCCAATCAAGGTAATTTGGACTGGTCGGGCTCGCTCGGTAATGGTATTCGAGGTCAATCTACCTTGATCGGCATCGCTCGTCCTTCCTTCACGATCATTTTGGCGATGCCGATCTAGGTAGATTAATTTCCGAGCAAGCCCGACCAATCCAAATTACCTTGATCGGGATTGATCGAGTTCGTCTGATCGGCAGTGGGAACGCCACGCGCATAATAGCTTCAAGTTATCTGCTACTTTCTAAAACCTACACCAATGAAAAGACCGCACACATAACGAAAACTTGATAGCTATCTGCCAATTTATTTGACAAATAAAAAACTACGGCCATAACAAACATTTTTTGGCATCTAACAATGTTATTTAAATGATAATAAGGACCAAACAATCACAGTTTTTTTCACCGAAGTTTAAACTTGAACTGTATATTTTACAAGTTGTTTTGTTCGACCCATTTGTAATCACCGACCAAAAAATATCTCAGCTATCTTTACATTAGAACCCAATAGATTTAATTGTTTTGTCTGTGTGGCTAATGGTGATTCAGATTAATAAACAATAATGTTTGTCTTACTTTGAATGTGGATTACAGAAATTAAATTTTGATTCATATTTTGAAAGTAGGCCTAATAATAATACGGCACTAAATGTACCTGTAACATTGTTGACAACTTCATTTTGTATATCACATGTCTGATTAAAATAAATTCCTTTATTCCTTTTTTTTATACCTGTTTGTCTATTTTAAACATTATTAATTATGTATATGTTGCTGTTCCATTTATAATGTATCCTTGGAACTATACTAATGTAAGTTGAATAAACAACATACCGGTCTTAATTTTAATGAAAAGCGAACGCAAAAGAGTGACAGACAGACCCATCGACTGACCAGGGGCGGATTTAGGGGGGGAATTATCGTCAAACGTAGTTGCGCCCCCCCCCCCTTATATTAGGTGCGCCGGGTCCAAAATTTACCATAAATACCCGAAATACGGACAAAATAGGGTACCAGAGCCAGAGTACCAAAGTGGGCGAAATTACCTCTATCCAGCCACGCCCACCCGGACTGACCAAGGATGAACAGAATACATTACTTCAGGGGCGGGTCCAGAGGGCTGGATAGAGGGGCCCGATGCCTGGATAGAGGGGCTTCGATGCTGGATAGAAGGGGCCCGGTGCCAAATTTGCATTGCCTTGCATTTTAAGAATTGCAAACCATGGTTTTTTATGTTCAAATAATATTCGTCCAAGTCAAAAAGAGTTTGGGTCGGGTCCCCCCCCCCCCCACTTAGATCCCCACCTTAACTTTCTGGTAATTTCAACCCTATTAGATTATTAAAATTTAAACAATTAGCAATTTTTTTAAACGTGACAGGAAATCGAACGCAACCGACAGGCCTGTCTACTGACCAATGGGATGAGAGAAACACACCAAGTGACCGCTGTAAAATTTCAAACATATGCATGGGCGGCGGAAGAGGGGGGATGGGGGACGCGTCCCCCCCCCCAGTGACAACTCAGGGGGGATCGTCCCCCTGAAATGGGACTCCAACAACAAAATTCACAATCCACAACTCAAAAACTATGATAAAATATGAATATTGTGGGCGTGAAAACCTCCTTAAGGGACCAAGAAAGCACGAAATTAGAGGCAAGAACCTTTTTTTTTTGCTCATCAAATTTTAAGTGGACTTGGGGGTACCCGAGCGAATTTGAAAAAATTAGCTTCGTCCCACCCCCCTCCCCCCAATTCAAAAACGTTCC